>SNQJ01S0046559.1:31820-45616 GCA_010110895.2 Picea sitchensis
GGTTATATTGGTGTATGTCTTTGGTATATGGTTGAGGTACATGTTGGGTACATGGTTGAGACAAGTAGTTGATGAGTTGGAACATACATGAGGTGTATAGTTGATGAGTTGGCACATACATGAGGTGTATAGTTGATGAGTTGACACATACATGAGGTGTATAGTTGATGATGTTGGTACATCTTGATGAGTCAATGTTGATGCATGGTTGATGCATGGTACATGTTGGTTCGAGTTATTGGTACAGGTTGTTTGGTGTAGGTTGATTGGTACAGGTTGTTACAGGTTGACAGTGACAGTGGTTTATTCAGTGACAATGACAGGTTGCCTACATTTGACATTTATATTTCAGGGCGGTTGGATGGGGCAAGGACAGGTGGTTGTAGCCAAAGAACTTAGGGGGTTGTATCCTCCTTCTGGTTGTAGCCTGAGAATTGGGGAGTTGGAGATTCCCTCAGGTTGTAGCCTGAGAAACTAGGGGGTTGGAGCCTCCTTCCAGTTGCAGCTGGAAAAAAAAGGAAGTTGGTGCTTCCGATGAATGTAATTCTTTAAGACATATAAGAAAAAACATTCCATGGTTTTCTCCCTCTTAGGGTTTCCAAGTAAGAACACCGGTGTACTATGTATGTGTATGATAATGCTACACTAATATACCACTTGCATTATATGGTTAAAAATGATTAAATTTCTCTATTACTGATTCACCTCCCCTCTCAGTAATCTAACAATTACTTCCAGGGCCTCTCTGGTCTAGAAGGCTAGGGGGAGACTTGGAAGAATTTTCCATACTTTCATATGGGAAACAATCTCACACTCCGGGTCGAATTCAATTGTCYAGGGTTTTAGCACCATACCTGAGAGCCCCCAAGTCCAGCTTCAACTTAGCATTTTTTCACAATCTTTTGATGAATTGCAAAGAAAAKAATTCCAACCTTTAGCTAGGATGTGGGCTTCCGACGAATGCCCTAGAATCGAGGACCAAGATTTTTCTAACCAAGAAAGTAAAGTCTAGTGTCCAGGTGTCTTACTAGAGAATCTGGATACTAGAATATTTCCATGGAAGTTGGCTAAGTCCGCGACTTCCAGGTCTTCCCCTACCATCATTTTCAATTGTCCACGCTTCTCCAAAATGCACTTTTCTAGTTTCTTCACGAGGCCTTTCTTCTTTTCCTACATGTACCGAGGAGGCACAACTGGTCTAAGTTTTGCGAAAATACCTTGCGCTGAGGTTTCAGGTTTAGAGGTTTCGACTATATCTCTGGATGCGACAACTAAGAATCCCTTTGGGAGAATGTTAGCCAGGCCATCACCTTCCTTATTTCGTCCATCCTTGGCATGAGCTGGAGTAAAAACCTTCCCTCCCTGATTTGAGATGAGTGCAGGCTGTGACATGTGGAGGGGATGTAAGTCCCGGTTCATGAATTCCTCGAAGGACAAAAAGGATCATCCATGTGAAGGGTTGGGTTCATAGTTCACTGCTTCCTTCTCTAGGGATACCATCTGGCGAGGCCTCATTCCCAAGCTTAGACCATAGAGGGACATGGAGGAGGTATGGGAGTAGCACCGACTAGAGGTGACAGGGGAAGGGACAAGGGAGCATAGGACGGGGACGGGTTGCCAAAAAAAGGGAACCGTGGACAAGAAAGGGCACTGGATAAAAACAATGGGAGGGGGGGCTTGCAACCCTAGACCCCGGGTTCAAAAGAATGCGGTCATATATGTGGGCTCCACTAGAGAAAAACCCTAGTCAAAGTTGTACCTACATTCTTCACCTTCTTAATATGACAAAGATGACAAATTTTCCATGCAAGGGATTGTAGGAATTGCCCAATGCCTTCTTTCACTATGAAGCTAATGCTTTCTTTCACTTTGAAGTTAGTGAAAATTCATTCTTATTTTAACAACATTTATTTTAATTTTAAGCTAGGTACAATAAAAAGATACTTTTGGGGTTAATGATCTCTTTATAATATCTTAGTTTTTTCTTATTCTCAATTTTTTTATAACACCACCTTTTTTTTAAAAATATTTTTAGATGTGATGGTGTTTTTAATGATATCAATATTATGCAAATTAACCTCTTTTATTTTTCAATTTTTTAGTTTGAGACTTGACATCTTTATGCCGATATTCTTAAACTGCAAATGACTTTAATTAGAGTTTGAATAATAACCATATGCACAGAGTAAATTGATGGTGATAATGAATCCAATGTAAAAAACATTATACCTACAAATTTCCTAAGGATTATGTTGAAGAAATAAATACAAATTTGTTTACAAAAAATTATAAATTAAAAAAAAATTAAAATCATTTATTATTTTATTTATAAAATATTAATTATCTAGCCCCAACGGTAAGCTCAAGTGATTNCTACAAATTTCCTAAGGATTATGTTGAAGAAATAAATACAAATTTGTTTACAAAAAATTATAAATTAAAAAAAAATTAAAATCATTTATTATTTTATTTATAAAATATTAATTATCTAGCCCCAACGGTAAGCTCAAGTGATTTTGAGCCACAAGTGAAGCTATCCCCAAGGGAGGAGGAAAACGGGTTAGAATCTCGTGTTCCCTCTTGGGGTTAGGCCCCTTAATCTTGTTTACCATCCACTAAGTGAGTAAGTACTCCATGATTCTTGCAAGGTATTCCATAGAAAAAATAAATTATTAATTATTTTATTTATAAAACATTAAATAAATATAACATAAATAATTTTCTTATTAATGATAATGATGATGTTGATTATTAATGTCCACTAAGATCGAATTGGTATATCATACCTTGAGAGGGTAAGTGATTACTTGTGATTCTTTAGAATTTTGTTTCTGTGCTCGAAAAGCATTAAGAGAAGCTTTCCAAGATCACCATACTTTTGTTGAGTTAAGATGTTAGGAAGGCTCGNAAACATTAAATAAATATAACATAAATAATTTTCTTATTAATGATAATGATGATGTTGATTATTAATGTCCACTAAGATCGAATTGGTATATCATACCTTGAGAGGGTAAGTGATTACTTGTGATTCTTTAGAATTTTGTTTCTATGCTCGAAAAGCATTAAGAGAAGCTTTCCAAGATCACCATACTTTTGTTGAGTTAAGATGTTAGGAAGGCTCGTAGTGTGATAAATATTTTGAAAATGAGATCTAATATGGGTATAGGCTAGACAATGTAAGAGAACATGCTTTTCATCTTCAACCTTCTTAGTGTCACAAAGGTGACACACTCTTTCATCCCATGGCGTTTTAGGAATTGACCAACGCCCAGTTTCACTATGGAGCTCGAGAGAATTTGTTCTTATCTTAGCAATGTTTATTTTTTTCTTTACACTTGGCCAAATAGATAGATAATTTTGATCTTCTAGATTAGGGTTGATTACATCTTTATAATACCTTAATTTTCTTTTTTCCTCTAACTCTTTATCACACCACATTTTCTCTTTAAATTTTGATTTGACTCTTTTTTTAATAGTATTTTTTTTTCTGCAAAATGGTTTCTTTCATGATTCCCCAATAGTTTAGCCAAGACCGAACGTCTTTATCCCATCCTCGTTTTATTTGATGGTGGTTATGGCTTGATTTTGAAGCAATTTTAGGTAGCCTCTTGTCTTCCAAGTTGTTTAACTTGTTTTTATACATTAGGTATCTAGTCATAGCCATGTTCTCAATGGGGGAGAGGCTTGTTTCTAAGAGGAGGATGGGATAGGACATATTTCCTTTAATTTTGAGATTATAGGTTATAAAATTCTTTTGTATTTTCTCTATCTTTCTCCAATATTCACGAGAGATACTACAGCCCCAGACTTCACATCCATAAAGAATAACAGGTGTAATAAGAGTTTCAAAGAGGAGTTTCTTCTTCTCCCAACTCCAAAGATCAACTGATTTACAATTGTGTTCAAGCCCATAATAATCTTTCCATCCCCCAATAATCATTTTCTCAATGCTATAATTCCAATTGAGCTTGTGGTGAATATCAATTCCAAGATATTTGTATGAAGTCACTTCCTCCAAGTTGATGTTTTCATATACAAAGGTATCATAAGAGATCTTATTGGATTTAATAATCATGACCTTAGTCTTATTAGTATTAACAATCATACCCATATTGGAGCAAAAATCCTTGAGGATTCTTTGTTGGTTTTCAAGATCATGGGGGCTCGTTGCCATAAGAACGATACCATCGGCATAAAGAAGAAGATTGATGACTATACCAGTGAGAGTAGGGCCGACACAACTTTCTTTTTCCAAGCATTCTTCTAACTTGTCAATGTATATGCCAAAAAGGGTAGGGGACAAGGGACAACCTTATTTGACTTCGATATTGCAGTTAATCTCTTTTGACTAGCCCTTAATGTTTTTAAACTTAGCAATAACGTTCTCATACATCCTTATTGTAGCAGCCCTCAACTCGAGAGACACTTTTATCTCTTCCAACCTATTCCAAAGTTTTTTCCTAGGAACCATGTCAAAAGATTTTCTAAAGTCAACAAAACAACAAAAAACATTGGTTTTAGTATTGCAGAACTCTTCTGCAATGATCCTAAAGGTAACAAGATGGTCCACAGTTGAATGATATCTCCTAAACCCACCCTGGCCTTTAGCTCTTTTACCGTAACTTTCTAGCCAAAGGCTAATCTTCTTTTCCAAAATAATTCCATAAAGCTTGGCTAAAATTGGGCTAATCATAATGGTCCTATAATTAGAGGGAGTGTTTCTATCCCCATTTTAAAAAATAGGAACAATGAGGCTTTGCGTCCAGGGTTTAGGTAAGCCCTCTTGACTGCTAAATTGAAGAGCTTGTGTATGTGAGGGATAAGGATTGGCCCTCAGATTTTAAAAATTTCAGCTTGGTAGCCTTCAATGTCCTTAGCTTTCGCATTTGCAAGCCGCTCAACCCCAAACTCTATGTCATCTAAAGAAAAAAATTCTTCCTTTGTAGGGACAATAGGAATGGTGTCCATGGCATTAGGGAACTCATAAAGACTTTTAAGGTAGGAATTCCAGTCCCTTAAGGGAATCCTATTATTTTCTTTAGTATTGCATTTTAGAATTTGGCTCCACAACTTCTTAGGATCCAACTTGTATAGTTTTGAAAGTTGTTCTTGCCTTTTATTGATACAGTATCTCTTTTTCCTTTTAATTAGGACTTTGTACGTATTGATCTTATTGAGTTTTAAGGGCTCATTAAAAGCATGCCTAATGACTTTCCTAGCAATTTTACATTCTTTATCATACCAAGGATTGATCGTTCTATTATTCTTTTTATAAGACACCTCGAAAAAAAAATTGTTAATAAAAATGGAAAAGATAATTGTATATACATATTCATTTTATAATTAATTTTATATAATTAAAATTAATTATAAAATAAATATTTACATATTTTACTGTTAAATAATAAAATATATTATATTTAATTACTTTATTTATTAATTTATATAATTCCATAGGAATATATATCAAAAATTTTAAAATTTCCTTTAAAATTAGGTAAGTTTTACTTAAAATTATATTCCTACTATTATACCATTTGACACGGAATAAATTGTTTCCTTCAACACTTGGACCATTCATCATTTACTTAAAGATATATTCCTACTATTATACCATTTGACATAGAATAAGTTGTTTCCTTCAACACTTGGACCATTCATCATTCATCTAATTATTGATGTTTCCGACAATTTTTTATTTTTTAAGTCAATTTTCACGAAAATTACAATCGTGTCTTATAAAGATAATACTCATAAAGTTGTTTATAACAAGATTTACAAGGTGGTAATGTCTCAACCTTTTCATAAATTGAGATATACTTGTCTTGTGGAACTCAACCTTTTCATAAATTGAGATATACTTGTCTTGTGGAATTAGAGGTTTGAGCAATTAACAAATGAGATAGTCATGATTACATATTTCTATCAAAATACTGAATTATCTTATACAATATATTGACTCATTATATAGAGCTTTATCAAATCTAACTTATTCTAATAATAGTAATAGAGGTTGAGCAAATATCTCAACCACACATCAAACTAGGAGATTTGGTTGGAGAGAATCTTTCTCACAACCAACTATCTAACAACCTCCTTGACCTATTCTCTCAGGTCATCTAACTATAACTACCTGCTCAACAGGTCATTAACCCAATCATACAACAAGTATGAATTACATATTCTAAATCACCCCCTTAATGAATACTTGTTGATTGATTTATTTTTGCTTGTGCTTGGTCATAGTGATTTCTAAGTGTTGTCTCTGGTCCATTCTTTATTATTGGACTTTAATCCTTCGAACACGCTCACTTGAGATTTCTTTACTGTGGGCTTCATCCTTGAACTTTCTTTGCTTCCTCTTGCACCTTGTACCTGCATATAATTATTGATGTCCATATAAAACACAATCCATCTCCCGGAATACATGGGTCATCTGCCGCTGTAACCACTAGTTCTCTAGGAATTGTTTTCAACTACATGGTTCATCAATGTTAAAATCTCCCTTAAACATAACTTGGTCCCTCGTACTCTAAGACTCACAACTTGGTCTCATACTTTTAGATTCTTCCATCTCACATCCCCACCTTGAATTGAAGTCTCTCACTTCTTCGATTCATTGTCAAATTTAGGCTATGGGTACACCTGCCACCCCCGTAACTCTCACAGTGGTTAACTCCACAACTTGATACAACAACCTCTCTGCCTATGAGAGAGTATCACATCTTGTGATCATACGCGCTTCTGCGCTACAACACATATGCTTGTTTATGCCTTACTAACAGGGCTTACAACAAACCTAGGGAAATTAGCTTGTCTATGGCTAAGCATTACAATTTGGACCATAACCTGGGGTGTCGGGTACAACCGATCATGCACCCCCTACAACAATTCAATCAGGTACATAAAATATCAACAATACTCTCACTAATCATATGCCCAATATTACAAGCCCATTACATATGTCCATTTACATCTCATCATCATTCTTGACCAAGACACACAACCACTTCACACAACTTGAATAACTATTATCACACCTTCAAACAAGAAATATAAGCACAACTCAATCTCACTTTCTCACTTTTGTGACTTAATTTGAAGGATGTGTGAGTCCGACGGAATGAGCACGTACACCTCACTTCATTTCACTATAACACCTCCATGTAATGGCGCGAACAACAACAAACTCCAACAATAAAAGCCTCTCTCTTTACAACTCCTTTACTCAGCAATTGCAGCTCCTCTCCAAAACTCAAAAAATGAGTCCTCTACAATATCATGGACAACGATTTGTCACACGCCCTTCAACTTCGCCCTCTCCTCGGGCTTCCTCTTCCTTCATGACTTGTCAAAACATTATTTCCTAATTTCAATATGCTGCACGCAGATCCTTATTACATTGCCATACGCTCCAATAGACAATTGTCTAGCAAACAACAACAATCACAACCTAAGCAGTATTTACTCACAAGTACAATAGTTCCAACAATTTACACAACAATTTTTGTGCAACGATTTGGTGGCTCTACCACAAATTCGAGACTTCCATACACAGTCCAATGAGGATACAAAAAATAGTAGAATTTGCCCAACAAGTTCAACATGACGTTCCTTGTTGTCCATAGCTAATATGATTGCTTTCTGGACAGATTTAGGATAATACTCCGGCCATTTCAACTCCTGAAAACACAACTTTAACATGTGGACAATACAACAACACCTGAGGCAAAGGCAGGCAAAGGCGTATGCAAAGATTAATCTGATCATAGGAGTCATCCTCAATTGGATTCAGAAGAACATAAAATTGACCAAGGCGCAGCATAGAGATCATTATCAAAAGTTCTTTAGCAGCTTTGTGGATTGATCTGGCAACGTATCTCAGAGACACTCGGCTACACAACTCTCTTTGTATACTCAGATGCAAGTCTTTTCTGTTTTGCTTCTTCTGTTATTCTTTGCTACTTTCTTTCTTCCTCCTCACACTTGTGAGCTTCTTCCTCTTCCTTGAGCCTGATCAACCTTGCCTTCTCCTACCTTCGATAATATTCCTTTCTTTCTCCGCAACTCTCTTTCCTGTGTTCGAATTGCTTGGAGCTCTGCAAGTCTCTCTTCTCTTTCTCGCTTCAGTCTCTCGAACTCTCCTTGGCGATGGCCAACTACTTGACTTTGAAAGATATTCTTATCAATCAGCATTCAGATGAGCGTATTCTTTTCCACAAGATCTACATCATGCTGTTGTCTTCTTTGTTCAATTGCTTGTTGTTGCTGCTGCTCAAAGAATATTTCATCATCTACCAAGTGCTTTTGATAGGATGCTTCAATAAGATGGGTTTCTTCTTCTCTTTTGGCCGTTTCCAAATAATCCATAGTCTTCACGAAGTCGCCTATTCTTTGCGCTTAGGGTAGCATACCCTCTCTTCAAATGACACACTCTTCTAACGGTGGCATTTCACAACGTCAAGGGATGGAATCAATAGATACACAACCTTCTCAATAACAAAGACACTACTTCCTGGCATCATCTCAACAAACAGTAGCAACAATTTGATATTGCAATCTGTCCCTTGATCAACAAATCAATACACACAATAGCTCAAAAAATCTTCAATCAGAAACCAGATTATTCCTCTACTCTTCATATGATCCTGGGCACTCCCGTGAGGGAGTCACGCCCAACTCTGACGCTCTGATACCAAATTAACAAATAAGATAGTCATGATTACATATCTCTATCAGAATACTGAATTATCTTATACAATATATTGGCTCATTATATAGAGCTTTATCAAATCTAACTTATTCTAATAATAGCAATAGAGGTTGAGCAAATATCTCAACCACACACCAAACTAGGAGATTTGGTTGGAGAGAATCTTTCTCACAAACAACTATCTAACAACCTCCTTGACCTATTCTCTCAGGTCATCTAACTATAACTACCTGCTCAACAGGTCATTAACCCAATCATACAACAAGTATGAATTATATATTCTAACATGAACCAGTAAAAACAACATTGTAATTTGACCAACTAAACCTGAAAACATTTCGTAATTCAATTCACATTATATAGTTATCTTTCCTTATATTTTAAGTTGTTACCTTTCCTTATATTTTAAGTTGTACTACATTAATTTTTTTTAAGATTTAATGTCTTTAAATTATGAAGGAATCCATATACAAAGCACACATGTATGAATAAATAACTTTTTCAAAATTTCAAAGCTTAATTTTAATTGTAAATAAACACTATTTACTTTTTATTTAATAAATAATTTTTCCAAAATTTCAAAACTTATTTAATAAATAACTTTTCCAAATTATTTACAAATAAATATCACTATATACTTTTTATTTAATAAACAATTTTTCCAAAATTCCAAAACTTATTTAATAAATAACTTTTCCAAAATTCTAAAACTTATTTAATAAATAACTTTTCCAAATTTCCAAATCTTAATTTTAATTTTAATTGTAAGTAAATATGATTGTATCTTACCTAACTTTCCCAAAATTCTAAAGATTAGGTTAAATATTTTCACCTTGCAAATTTGATGAACGAATTAGGTGGAAGATTTCATTAAGAAAATTTTGAAGAAAAAAATAAGTTAAAAAAATACCTACTATCAAAAACAAGTATTATAGGATTCAATATGATGGATATAGGGTAAGGATTCAATATGATGGATATAGGGTAAATATTTTTAGAGGAAAATGAAGAAAATTATTTTTTAATTGTATTTTTAATTTATATCTTTTTATAGGTTTAGTGCAATTTTAAGTGTAAGTATTTAAGTATATAATCTAAATATATAGAATAGTGAATACTCATTAGATTTAGAATTTAATAAACCTACAATGAATTAAATTATTTTAACTATTATTTTATTATTATTATTATTTTATTATTATCATTAAAAAGTTCATTTTAAATCTTAGTTTTCTCTAATAATACGAGTTATACATACTGCAATCAATAACAATGTAATCATAATACTTATATCTAAATGAATAATCCAAACTTGTCAAAAGAAGATTTAAACTCTAAACACTAATAATAGATATAAGAAATGTAACATTCATTTAAAAAATAAAACCAAATTAATAAAAATTATATGCATACAAAAAATTGCTTAAATAATAATATTGAGTTGTTTATTATCAAATGCTTATGATTAGTTATGTAAATTTAACTCACATCTCTTTTATATATATATTTTAATATGACATTTTTAATATAATATTTTCTTTTAATATTTCATGTGGATGCAAATATGAATGAAATTTCATCCCACAAGAATAATTGGCTATCGACATAGACTCTAAGATGATAACACAAACAAAGTTTAAGTTTATGGTTGAAGAAGGAGATTGAAGTGTTGACATGAATGACCCCATACCATCACAATTATTCCCATACCATCATAATTGATGTCCATTTTGTATGTAATATATGTAAAGTGACGCAATATATTGTTGTACTTAAAATAATAATGAGACTTTCATAATATCTTTTCCAAGTAGGAGAAAATACAAATAAATAAAGAAAAGAAAGAAATGGACTTGAGAGAAGCTAAAGAGTTGGGGATGCTTGAACTTCCAACTATCGTCCCGCTTCACATAATAAGGAGTCTGGCCGAAGTCAAAATAATGTTGGTTTTCCACTTTGAATTTCTAGGGTAAATTATGAGTTTATAAATTATGAGTTTATATGTGATGATTATTGTGGTTGTATTTGTTTATGAATAGTAAATGGTGTGCATTGTAATTAATGGTCATTTGAATATGTTTTAGCAATGAGAAATTTGTGTCATTTGATTTTAACTCGTTTTCTATTAATATGGTCCCTAAACCAGACTAACAAAATATACAGGATCATATAAGAATGTTGATTGTAAACCAGGGATTTATACCTTTCCATGTCTCATATACATAAGTAATTCTTACCACTTAGAAGACCGTATCAAACAAAAATATAGAGGATCATATAAGAATGTTGATGGTAAACGAGGGATTTATACTTCATTAGCTTTACCAATATTGATCTAATCTGAGAATTTAAGTTCTGGTCATCGGATAAGTTCTGGTCTTTGTCTCTCTTGTAGAGAGAGTTTTGTTCCTATTCTTCACTCAAGAAGTTTAGTCTTCTGATGGTTGCAAGGTGTGTTTTCTATGCAACCTCTACTTTGGATGATTGGTTGGCTTCACCTTTTTCATAATTGATATCTATCTTGTGAATGGATGTAAACCTATTCTCAGAATTGATCTCTATCTTGTGAATGACCTCCTCCTTGTTTTCTGCCCCAAGATAGGCTCTGGTTAAAGCTAAACTACTAGTCTCTGAATGTGTTAATAGGCCAACTAGCACTTAGTGAAACCAACATATACCCTTAGCTATTGCATAAAAGTTTTTTTCTAGCACATGTATATATACACCTTATATGGAAAGGAATCTTCATGGGGCGCATTGTGGTAAATTTTTGCAAGGTAAGAACATACCACATTATAAAACTAAAGTCATTAAGCATATTGTGCAGTCTTTGAAAATGAAAAAGGATAAAGGTCGAAGGAAATTCTTCACAAGCTTATTCTGCTCACAATAGTCACAATCTATTCACAGGTTTTTTATTCTTGGTTATTCATTTTTTTGTTATGTGAAATTAGCCAATCTTACCTTCTCACAATAGTCATAATCTATTCACAGGTTCTTCATTTTTTTGTTGTGTGAAATTAGCCAATCTTGTAGCAATATAACTGTGGTATAACCTCCAAACACAATTCCAATGAGTATCAAATTCAATCCCAACATTTACAATGGATTTTGACAAGTGAAGCCATATTTTCACCAGATTTTAATTCAAAGGGAGAATAACTTGCATCAATCCTAGCAACGAATTGAAACGCCCAGCATTGACTTCAAACACTCAGCCACTAATTGAAACGTCTATCAATCATAGAAACGAATTGAAACGCCCAACATTGAATTCGAACACTCAGTGACTAACTGAAACAATGAGGAATTGGATCACAACTAATTGAAACGTCCAATAAGAAATTGGAACACTTAGCAATTAATTAAAACGTCCAACACGAAATTTGAACACTCATCAATTAATTAATACACCTAGCAATGAACTTTGTTTCTCAGGCTCAGTCCATACAGGGCGTGGGGTTAGAAAAACGCCCCACTGAATGTAATTCAACCCAGTGACATTTTAATTTCGCCCCAGCAGTGAAAAATTCATCCAGAGATGATGTATGGTCATAGCGAGAGTGCACAGCTTGAATGAAAGAGAAAATCGCCGAGGTAGATGCCCAATGGTCTGAATGGAGGGATGAGTTGCTAAATCAACAAACCTGGTAATAGAAACTTAGCCCAATATTTACAACCGCCTTGTTTTTATATTCATTGATCTGAGGGACTTCTTTAAATGGATGAAGATGACCACAGGGTTGAATTCTAATGAAGCACACAGAAAATGAAGAACAAACAAAAATGTTGAGTAGTAAACTCTTGTCAATTTGAGTAGTAGTAAATATTTTACATGTTTCAATCAATCTACATATCATAACAAGGCCTCCATAGAATAGGAAAGTGAAACGTATTAACTTTTATAGAAAAAGTGAATCATTGAATTAGTGGAACTTGTTATTGTAATACAAAGGGACAATGAAATTAATGCTGAATACTGAAAGCCAATCTCTGAAATATGGAGAGAAGCACTTGTATAATTGTTCCTCCTAAAAATGTTTTCCGACATGCCCTTCCATGCCACATCACACGAGGATTGCCTATGTTACATTCGCTGTCAATACTAATATTGGCACATGCAACCTATTGTTGGTAATCAACATTTCACCACCGTTCCTTTTGTACATTCCAGGTTGAAAAGTTCTGTTACGCTGTTGTCACGTAAACATGAAAAATATGAAAAGATATTAGTAATTTGACTTCTTCAATTTAAATTCTTACATAGTCAACTTTCTAAAGTCTGAATTTTGAAACTAGGCATAGACAATCTTATGATTTATATGCAATTTATATTGTATGTCTCTTTGAAAAGAGGCATGAACAATGAGTAATAGAGATTTTGTTGGATTACTGATAGGGGGGTGAATCTGTAATAGAACAATTTAATCATTTTTAATCATATAATCCAAGTGTTATATCAATGAAGCATTATCATCCAATCACTGCAGAGTAAATAAGCGATGAACAAATGAACAAACATACACATACACAGTACACTAGTGTTTTACGTGGAAACCCAAATCGGGAGAAAACCACAGAATGTTTTTTCTTATATGTCTTGAAGAATTACATTCATTGGAATCACCAACTTTCTTTGTTTTCCAGCTACAACTGGAAGGAGGCTCCAACCCCTTAGTTTCTCAGGCTATAACCTGAGGGAAGCTCCAACACCTAAATTCTCTGGCTACAACTAGAAGGAGGCTACAATCCCCTATGTTCTCAAGCTACAACTGGAAGGTGGCTACAACCATCTGTCCTTGCCCCATCCTACCACCCTGAAATAGAAGTAGAATGATGGAACCATTGTCAACTTGTCACTGTGAGATATACCGCTATAAACCTGTACCAATAAATCTGAATCATGAATCAACCATGCATCAACCTATACCTCAACCTGTAATCAACCTATACCATAAACAAGTGCATCAACCATGCACCAACCTATACCAAGTAACCTGTAACCAAACTGTATCATAAACAAGTGCATCCAACCATGTACCAAGTATGTACCAATCATGTGTCAACTACTCATCAATAT
>SNQJ01S0046560.1:20139-45715 GCA_010110895.2 Picea sitchensis
AGTAATTATGTATATTATTTTTACTACCACAACCACATAATGAAGGTGGTTGATATGCGTTGATAGACATCATATGTTTTGAAAAGTAAAAAAATGTGAGATTTATATCCACCATTCAACAATTTTAAATCATTAATGAATTAAATAAATAAAAAACAATATGTTACATTTTTCATTTCAAAATTATATACTACGAGAATTATCGTAAATCAAATCAATTGTACAATTGGAGATTTCAAATTTGTTATAATGTGGAATGTTCACCCACCTTATACATTGGAATAAAAAAGGATAATGATAAACACATCCATCCTATATTCGAAGAATATAAGAATCATAAAAATTCCAAAACCAACATTAAAATTTTCAAATGTTAATTTAGTATATCTAGTGTTTGTCAAATATTAATTCACTTAGTGTATGGGGTTTAGGTTTTGTATGATTTTTACTTTGTTATGGAGTGGTGATGACATTGGGGGGAGTGTATTCTAGGAATCACTGTTTTACCCCACCCCTCACCCTCCTTCCCATCGTGCTTGTCCCCTAAAGGAACGACCATCTCTCCTTTAGGGATCACATGTGGGAGTGGAAGGAGGGAGGGTGAGGGGGTTGGATGGGGGGTGTGCGGTGTGATTATGTGAATTCCCCCCATCCCCATACCCCGGATCCCCCCCCAAATGTTTTTTATGTTTTTTNATTTACATTTCTTTTAAGTTTATGTTTTTTTATTGGTTTTTAATTTTTGTTTATTTATTTTTAATTAATTTCTTTATTTTTAAGAAAAAATTTAAAAGGATGGTAGGGACAAGTTCTCTCTTTCTCTGGGGTTGATTTTCATATGTTTTTTCATTGGTAAGGTTGTTAAGGTCATCCTTTCAAACAATTTCAAATTTTGACTCCCTCACTTGACAAAAAAAGGGTGTCGTTGGTGCGACATTTTGATTTGGGGGTTGATTTTATTGGAAAAATTATGACATGATGGAAATGGTTGCAAAAGATGATAAATCTATCTCAAAAAAAATAGGTGGTTCCAGTAGCATCACTTCATTTATTCAAAGTTTGATTTTGTTTTTCTTTACCGAAAAAGATGGATTTTTAGAGCCAAGATTCTAATTTTAAGGTCACAATTCTTGTTAAGATGGTAACTATGTTGATTATAAAAAAAAAACTTTCAGATGTAGATTTTGTTATCTAATAGGACACTTCAAGGAGGCTTTTCTACCTTCTCCTACCTCATTTTATCCCAATGGGAAAGAAGAAATCCGAAATGATGGAGAACACCAAAGAAAAAAGTTCTTGAACAATCTAAAAATCCACATTAAAAGCATCCATTAGCAATGACATAGGAGAAAATGGAGAATATGATACTAGAGATACCTATTCACATTCTCCTTTATGGAATAGGGTAATAGGACATGGCCTTGGCCATATCAAATCCTTTTGCAGGTCTAAATAACCTTCATGAATTGGAAAATTTAAATATAAATAAAGACAATGTTGTTGGGTGGATTGAATTTAGAAACAATAAAACAAAATAGTTCCACATAAGGATACTTTCCCTCTCTATTTCTTTAAAAAAAAAAATATTGTTTTTAATTTAAAATGTGTTTTATAGAAAAAAAGACTAAATCATTTATTTTTAAAATAACATGTTTTCTCTTGTTTTTTCATTTTTTCCCAAAATTTATCTTTCCTTGTTTCTATTTTGTTTATTTATTCTATAGAGGGAATAAATCCTTATACATCTCAGAAGGTATTTTTCTTCCTAATTGTAATAAACATCAATTTCGTCATAATTTTTTTTTTTATTATTTTATGTGAGAGAATTACGCTCTAAGGCTATATGATATATTTAAAACCTTAACATTTAAAACCGTGGTACCATGTGCGTTCAGTTTCTCTTTCCACAGTCTAGTGTTACTCTTCCATACTCATTTAAATTGTACTCGTTCTAGTAAATGGCTACAAGTTAATACTTTGTGGTAATGTGAATTAGACATGGGTCTAATACTTAGGTTTCTAGACCATTGATTAGCATCCACATTCATAATGCGTACAAGCCTAAACTTCATAACCCCGAAAACTATAGAGACACAAGGAAGGGGTCGAAATAATTATTTAAGTGTTAAACCTGTTGGTTTTACTATTGATAAAAGTGCCCCGAATTGGAGGGGTTACCTGTAATCCAAACTGTTGACTAAAAACTCAAACCCAATAAATAATAGATGGAAGCAGACTTTGAAGTGGCAGTTGATCGAATCCTTTCCTGACTTAACTGACTCCAACCACCGAAGTTAACTGAACCAGTCGAAAGAGTTTGTGAACTTTTCCTCTGAAAAATATTAAATGTGGCTTAGATGTAATGGCAACCGAATTTAAATCTTTGTTAAGCCATTAATGGTAGTGGAGGTAGCGGGAGTCATCCTGTACCCTCACACAACCTAGACACTCCACCTCAAGGTTGTCACATGGTCCATCACCTCGACGTTCCCATCACATTCAATAGGCTTGGAGTTTGTGTATTAAGTTAACCGCCATGACTCATTTTGCTCTTGGTGCAAAGTCTTCTCTGAGTTTATACTACTGCATCTTACTTCTAATTCTCGACTTCACTATACGCGGGTATGGTAGCTTGGAAAGTCTCTCATATTTCCCATCTGGTAAAGGTTTGTCCTAATGAAATAATTACTTTTGTTTACTGTAGGTTTTCTATGTCTTTCTCAGCTTCTATTCTGATATTATCCTGTTTCATGCCCATCGATCCTTCTTTCTCCCCTCCTGCATTCGTTATTCCTTCGGTACTAGTCTAGGATTATATTTCGTCGAAAGGAAATCGTATGTTTTACTGTGTTAGGGCCTTACATTGTTCTTTGTGTCAAACCAATTATCTCAGTAAAAACTGGAACCTGTTTGGTAGTTATTTTTGTTCGGATTGCGAAAAGAAAAGGAGGGTTCACTGGTCCTTGTTTTCCCAATACTCTTCGACAACTCATAAGACTGTGTTTAAAGAAGTTTGGGTTAGGTTTTGCATGGCCCCTTGCTCCTTCCGAGCATCTTAAAAGGCATGCTCATTTGGGGTTTCAGCATCATATTGACTCTGTGTTTCTTTTAATTTATTTGCAGAGTGTTAGAAAGAAAATTAGTCTTGTTATATTATTTCTTTAAATTACTGCAATACGGTTCTGGTATTTTAACTTTGTTATGCACACTGTTCAGTTTTCAGTACTCGTGTAATGGCTCTTTTATTCCAATAATGTTTCAGTCATTCGTTGATTCTTACACTAATGATGGGCCCCTTTTGGTTTTGCGAGGGGTACCCATCAGGGAGACTAGGGCTCCTCTCCTCTTCCAAGTCTGGATAATTTCACTGCTCCTAGTGATGGCGAAGGGTGTCATCTCCCTCCACTTCAGTGAAGTATCACTTTGGCATACTCCCTTTCCCAAGGTTACTTGTTATCTATCGTTTATTTTATTTGTTTTTCCTGTTATTCAAATCTAAGTGGTATTCTTCGCAATTCTTATGTAGGGTTTTGACTATGTGAGGATATGTGTAAAAGGATCCCACCCCTTCAATAGGTACTCGGGTTCCATTTTATTCCTGTTGGATAGGCTTAGACAGTTGAAGATGGAAGAATTTAGTTATGGAACCATTTCTACAAATGGATTCGTTGTGTGTTAGTTTTCAACTACATTACCCCTTCTCACAGTCGAATTTAGAGGATCGGTTTAACTTTTGTATGATTAATAAAGATCAAATCTATTTCTTATTAAAGTTTATATTAAGAATTATTCGAAGGAAGAATATGTTAGATTTATTTCCTGTAATGGATTGTTTTCTTGACATTTATGAAATGAAAAGAATTTAAGTATGGTATTTTATTTCCATCTCTTGTAGCCTAATTTCAATCCGTTTTGAAATCGTAGATCTTTGGCATAGCTATATGAGTGTTGATAATAAAACTCTTATGTTTTCTCTTGTGATATTTCATTCCGGATCTATAGTAGTTCAGACTGATCTTTATTCTGTGTTATAATCCGAGTGTACTCCAATTTTTTGTAATTAAAATCCCTATTTTCGAATGAGAGAAAGTCTGAATTAATCGTTTTCTTCATTTTCTTGTCAAATCGACGTAGTTGGAATCTACACCTTCTATGTTAAGAAAAACTGAATTTTATCATTGTAATGCGGTTATAGTGTTTTGTTTTGATTATGGCATATTTATTTCATAAATATATGCTACTAATTCTATGCCATTCATTATAATATTTATTGAATGGACATTTGCATATGTATCCCTTATTGTAATCGTAAGGGTATTTGGTACTACGTAAACCATATATAGTTGTTTGTCATTAAATCTATACAGTTAACATAAACCCTCTGATATTTATCTAGTTTTACTATAAATGTTTGCATAGGTTTGAAAGTTCATTACAGGAGTAAACCCTTTTTTTAAATTCATACGACTCTCGATGATCTCATAACCAGTAGAGGTATTACTAGAACTTTAAAATTTCGGAAGTTGCGAGATGAATTTTGCTTGCTTTGGCAGAAAAATTACATCTATCCTAGGCTCGACTAAGACACATTAATTTGTAAATTCGTTCACTGCCAGAGTTAATTATATATCTATGACAGACAATAGGTGTTGTTTATAAATTTGTACATTCATACATGGGAACTGTAATGGAAATGGTTCACCCTTATAGTGGTAATATAAGTATATCTCTTTAATAGAATACATGACCAACCAATATATGCATACAGAACCCATATTAATACAATCGTACCTATAGCATATAATGAACTGTAACCACATATACATATATATAGGAGCTGTTATGTAACGTATATACAGACCGTTCAATTCCTAAGTATTCATCTATTCTTTCAAGTTCAGATGTATGTAAGCAGTTCTGCCAAGAATACTTTTAACTTTTGACTGTAACTTCAGACAAATGAACATATATCATCCATGGAAATTATTCAACTTAACACCAACAGATGCATAATATCAAATATCTAAAATTATTCAAAAACAAAGAAGGAGGAATTTAACATATCTGAACCAAACTCGTGGGAAGACAAAGGGAACAACCATGTTTCTCCCAATCGTAGAATAGGGCAGTCAAAACCACTTGCCCAATTCACCCCCTAGCCTGACCATGAACCCATGAGGGTGAACTTGGAAACTCCTCTTCAGCAATGTCCTTCAATTCTGGTAGATCCTTCTTGCCTGACACTCATTCAGTGTTCATAATAGCAAGGAAAACAAATCAGTCTCTTTTCTCAGCATACTTGGTAGCGTCCTGCCTCCTCACATATGCTTATTTATCAATTTGCGTAGGTCCTTTTTCCCTCCCTTGGGAATTTTCACAGCTTTCTAAATACCTGATTTTCAGGGGCTTCCAATGGCCAAATCACTAATTTTCCACTTTTAAAAATCAACCTAGGGGTAGTTCCAACATGTTCCCCACTCATGGAGTCATGGTTAGCTAAATTTAACATGGTTGTTCCATTTGTCCTCCTGCAATCAATATAAAATGTTTTGTTTTCATACAAGTGTCATAGTCAAATAGTTAGTTGAGTCAACATAGGTCTCTGCCCAATAGTCATACTAACTAATTACAATTATAAAATTCAAAATTCGGAATTGCCATAAATGGAAAAAAAAATTCCAAATTCGAATTTACTAAAAACAGAATAAATTTCCAACAAATTTTAAATTTCAAATATTTTAATTTTGGGGGATGTAACACTAATATTGTGGGGAAACTATTTATCACAAAGATTTAGATGTTGGATAGGGGTATTGAGGATCTTAAAATATTTGTGAGGTCCCTTATAGGGAAACACTCGATTTTCAGGTGAAGTCCATATATTTATTTTCGATATTAAGGTATTATATTCACAAGAGGGATGGGATCTCACCAGGTAATCATATGTTTTTTATATGAAGAAACGTAACTCCTATATGGTCATTTTTGTCATATATTATGGGATCCACAAGGATGCTACTGTGTAGTTGGTATTCAACCATATTAGAGGATCCCTAGACACTAGTGTAACCTTATCCTTTGAGATCTTATACTTCAACAATTTTGGGAAGACTATGCATTCTACTCCTTCAAAGGTAAATACATCTACTCTCAATACAACCTCCATAGTGCATAAATCAATTGGAATTCCGATGTTGGAAGTGCCAGATCTAATGGTCCATTCTAATGAGATATTATATAAAGAGATTCCATCATATATCATTTCAATGGTATTTATACATTTGTATAAAATCTTTGTGGGTGGTTTAGCTAGAATTGCAATATGTATTATGAGCTCCTCCTCTACTCCAAGGGATTCTTCATTATTATTTGGAGGGTTTCGTTTTATAAGGTGGTCAAAGAAAAATACTCATGGTAGTCAAGAGGAGACACCCAAAAGAATCGATGTGACCTCATCGGTACTTCCCAACCAACACTATGGGTACTCTTATTCCCCATTTATGTTAGATACGCCCCTATTCAAGGATCCAATAACACAACTGAGCTAATTGTTATGTGGATCTGTTTGAAGACAGAAAATAATAAAGACATTAAAAAGATACAAGTTTTGTGAAACTCCAAATACGAAATCCATTGGGCCAAAGGAAAAATAGAAATCCAACCAACGCTATGGGTACTCTTATTCCCCATTTACATTAGATACGCCCCTATTCAGGGATCCAATAACACAATTGAGATAATTGTTATGTGGATCTGTTTGGAGATAGAAAATAATAAAGACATTAAAAAGATACAAGTTTTGGGAAACTCCAAAGACGAAATCCATTGGGCCAAAGGAAAAATACAAATCCAAAATGTCAATGTGTCAAATATCTTGCGAGATATGAGGTTGGATTTTCCATGTTTTGCATGGATTTATTTTCATCATGTTATAAGAGAACTCAATATCAAGGAAGGGTTTCAGTTACGGTGAGGAGCATTTGTGTACTATGATTACTTTTATGGGGTGGAAATCGAAGCTATCAAGTTCCCCCTTTAGATGAAAGAGAAAGTAATTGATGAAGTTTTTTGTTTTTTGTACTGATTGACAAAGAAGAGATAGAAGTGGATTGAAAAGTTTTGTAAAACTTCTTAAAGGTAACACTGAATAGAATGGATGGATTGAAAAGCCTTGTAAAATATTAAAGGTAACACTGAATAGAATGGAGACAGATTTGTTTTTATCTAAAGGCATACAAAGGTTGAAGAAAAATATGGTAATATGTATATTTTTCAAATACTATTGGAACATAAAAATTTTTGTACTAATATATATATATATTCAATGATAAAATAATTTTATTAAAAAAAATATACAATCTAAAATTTAAAGTTTTGAAAACCATAACCAAATATTTATAACTATTTTATATTAAATATGATTCCTAAATATTTCATAATTAATATTTAAAAAACAATATTTTTTCAAATAATTTTTAAAAAAATATGTGTAAACATCTCTAAAAAAAAGTACTGAAATTTGTTTAAAATTCTAAAATGCATTGAAATTTGGTTAGCGTAGTATTTCTTTATAAACCATTGTTAATTTCTTACCTTTCCTTCAAAAGTCTGAACCAAGAGACTATCTATGTGGCCCTTTGTTACTTTGCACATTAGTAACAAGAAAAGGCCATGTAAGGTTTGGCCCTTTGGTCCTTACATAACATTATTGGTGGGTCAATTCGGGTTTGCTTGGAGAAAATTGATACAAAGGGTGAATACTTCCTAAAAATGCATTCTACATGTTTTATTTGGATGTGTAACTCTTAATCCTTTTAATATAATGGTGTGTACACATAAATTCTTTAGATAGAAAGGAAAAGGCCATCGCAACCACATACATTATTATTAGATTTATCCTCGAAACCCAATTGAGAAACTCACATATGGTTTTAGAGACAACTCTAATATATATATATATATATATATATATATATATATATATATATATATATATATGATAATTTGGCTCTAAAAAGCCTGCAATCCATTACTAACCTCTATTACAATTCAACCATAGTTCTTTAATCAGAATTACATTAGCATGGACAAAATAACCATGTGCCATAAAACTTTTTAAAGAGAGAACCATATGAGAAAAATTGCTCCACAAAAACCACTTGAATTGTTGCACCAACCAGTAATAATGGTTCCCAATAGCTCATGAAAAGTTCCATTCCAAAATCCTATCAACAACACCAATGTTCTTTCTTATCAAGACGATGTGGATTCTAGTGTGGCCCCATATTTATATGTTTCCTATACACAATACATATGAGGTCACCACATGGGATTTGGATATGGGTGGATGAGAACTAAACCCCAAGCCATACCGCATGTTCTATTCCATAAGGAATTATATATATGAAAATTAGACAATAAATTGTCGAAAAAGAGAAAATGATAAATAGCTAAATTTTAACCCTATAAAATTGAAGTGTTAGGTCATTTTACTCCACATAACATCTATGATGCAGGAGCATCCCTCGGGATAATCAAAACCAATGTGGAAGCAGAAGACAACAAGAAGACGTTCAGCGCAAATTTTTAAATTTTTAAATTTTCCCTTGAAGTTGATGCGATGAATATAAATGAGATCATTTAATTTAGGTGCCTTGGTAAGAATGTAATCATACCGCGATCCATACGCTCTCATCCGATATAGACAGAGGCATTTATAGTGGTAGTTGTAGGTATATAGAATTGAATTCTTAGATTAGACAGTTTTAGAACGCAGGAGGGAAACCAGATATAGACACCCTCACTTGTATCTTTATAACATTAGCAACAGGAGTTAGAAGAATTTAGAGAATAGGAGAATAACAGAGAGCTGTAGAAGAACATCCATGTACATATCTTGAATTAATAGAAGAAGTTGATTCAGATTCATGGATGGTGTGTTATTTTCCGTGTATGTGTGTTGAATGCTCTGCTTATAAATATTTCTTCCTATCATGCACTTGTCGTTATGCTGAGTGTATGATCTCATGTGTCGAGATTGAAGTCCGAGAGGAAGTGAAGGAGTTACAATTGCTTCTCTATCTGAGCCAGGAGATTCCTGCAAGGCGTGCAGTTGAATTCATCTGCAAGGAGTGCGTTGATGAAGGCTCGGTACTTTAACTTTTGTTCTCATTCACCCGGAAGTGGAAGTGTATTGTCGATGCCATGCAAGGAGTGTGTAGGCTGAAGAAGAAGTATCAGTTGTAAATATGAGAAAAGGAGATCGAAGACTGCTGCTGCAGGAGTACGCAGATTCAGAAGGATTAAACACTTAGGGAGTTGTTGAATGTTGAGCGCAAGGAGTGCGCGCAAGTTCCTCTGAAAGGATCAGAGTGGAAAATCTCAGGAGGTCTACCACCTTCGTGACATCGTTAAAATAGATCACAAAAGTTTGTGCCGAGGAAGGTTCGAGCAAGAGATGCAAGTGCAAGTGCCAGAGGACAAGTTCTGAAAAGGGATACTTAGCCATTCTCAAGAAATTTCCAAGGGGGGAGAAATCGACGGTCAGGATTTGCAGAGGAAGATTGACGAAATCCCGTCAGCCATTAGATCTCGAGAAGTTGCGTCGGGGTTAAGCCCTAGTGTGCAGAAGAAGAGTCTCGAAGAAGTCATCAGGGTTTTGTTAAGGCAGAGAATCGAGACCTTGAGGTTCTTTAAATCTTGAGAAAGGATCCTAGCCGTTGATCTTGGCAGAACATGTGTCAGCATTCTGGGGAGGCATCGGAATTTTGGAGGCATCGGGGTTTTGTAGGTCGAGAGAATTGAGAACTTTTGAGTCTCGAAACTTCGACGGAGAAATATCAGTCGTTGATCTCGACAGGAAACGCGTCAAACATCCATAGAAGAGTCGGGGTTCAGCTCATCGGAGAATCAGAGTTTCGAGAGACATAGAACTTTCGCATGTAGGAATCGCGATTTCGCGATACCCGATAGGATAAAGGGAGATCATAAGGAGAGTCCTGTGGGTGTAGGAAAGTCCCAATAAGGGATTTGAAGAGCATTTCATATCTTCGGGCTGAAGGAATAGAAAGTCCTGGTGGGAGTGGATGTGCCATGGGTGGCGCGTTTGCGTCAAGTGGTATCAGATCATAGAAAAGCTTCTTTGCTTTCTGTAGCAAAGAACAAGGAGAATTCACCATGCCACCAAGGAGAGGTAGACAATCACTTGATCCAGAGGAGGAAAGGGAATTTTCCAGAGAAAGAGAAATGTCTAGAGAAAGAGGTAGCCAAGGACAGAATCCAGACGTGGAGGGAGAAATACAAAATCTTCGTGCCAGAATGGAGGACATGGAGACATCACGAAGGTGAAAGGCTGATGCAAGAGATATAAGTGAATCCGAGGATGAAGGTGGTACTGGACATAGAGAAGAAGAAATACCAGTGGAAGATGCAGCCAATGAGCATTTAATTAAGGCTATCGCTCGGATGAGTTCGAAAACAAAGATGGACATTCCAGCTTATGAAGGGAATCTGGATGCAGAAGAGTTTCTAGACTAGATTAGAGCTCTTGATACTTATTTTGATTATGAGGATATCAAAGAAGATAAGAAGGTTAGGCATGTTTTCACAAGATTGAAGGGACATGCAGCCTTATGGTGGGATGAACTGCAAGCTGATAGGCATTGCCAAGGCAAGCAAAAAATTAAGAGCTGGGACAGGATGATTGCAAAGATGAAGGCAAAATTCATTCCCAGGGATTATCAAATTTCTTTGTTCAGGAGGATGCAGAACCTGAGACAGAAGTTGATGACGGTGAAGGAGTATATTGAGGAATTTTACAGGTTGAATATCAAAGTAGGTCATCACGAAAGCAATGACGAAAATGTGGCGAGGTACATGAATGGCCTGAGGTATGAAATTCAGGATGAAATAAGTATGGCAACCATCCGAACAGTGGAGGATGATTACCAATTGGCTCTGAAAGCTGAAGAGAAGCTGAGTCGTAAACAAAGTCAGAGGGGCCGAGGTAGAAGTCACCCCAGAGGCAAGGCAGTTTCCCAGGAAAGAATCCAGAAGCCCAAGGAGGAATGGAAGAAACCTCAGGGAAAGGTTGAAAGAGGTGGAACCTCACAGAGAGGACGATATGTTGAGCAAAGAAAACAACATAATGAACAGAGAGGATGATATGTTGAGCAAAGAGAACAACATAATGAACAGAGAGGAGGATGATAGGTTTCATCGTACTAGAGGTAGAGGAAGAGGAAGAGCTAGAGTCATCACATGTTACACATGTGGAAAAGATGGGCACAAGTTAGTCGACTGTCCAGATAGAAAGAAGGATGGAGAAGAAACTCACATCACCGAGGCACAGAGGCGAGATGTTGAGGCAGAGTACGCTGAAGGCGGAAGATTTCTGGTAACGCGGAAAGTCCTTTTGATGCCAGAGAAGAAGATGAAGAATTCAACACAGAGGAACAGTATTTTTAGGACTGCTTGCAAGACCAAGGGTTGGGCATGCAAGGTTATCGTGGACAGCGGAAGCACTGACAATATCGTTTCAACCGAGATGGTGGAGAGGTTGGACTTGGAGACAACTGATCATTCGAGTCCATACAAAGTTTCATGGCTACAGAAGGGACATCAGGTAAATGTCACTAAACAATGCTTAGTTGACATTAAGATAGGAGGATATAATGCTAAAATTTTATGTGATGTTATTCCTATGGATGTTTGTCACTTATTATTGGGTAGACCATGGCAATATGATAGAAGTGTAATTCATGATGGGAGGAAGAATACATATACCCTCGAAAAGAACGGGAGAACTCATATGTTGTGTCCAATTGAAGATAAAGAGGTGAAGCTGGAGGTAAACAACACAGTACTTCTCATGAGCGGGAAGGAACTTCTTACAGAAGTTAAGAAGAAGGAGGATCCACAATTCTTTATGGTCAGAAAACTGAGAATTGTTCTGACTAGCACAAGAGTAGACGATTTACCAGGAGAAGTTCAGGAACTGCTAGAAGAGTTCGTTGATATTGTAGTGGACGAACTACCTCGTTCGTTGCCACCGATGAGGAGCATGAGTCACCATATAGACCTCATACTAGGAGTTAGTCTATCAAATAAAGACGCGTACAGATTGACGCCGCAGGATAATCAAGAGGTTAAAAGACAGGTCCAGGAGTTGTTGGACAAAAGCTTGGTCAGGGAAAGCTTGAGTCTGTGTGCTGTTCCAACAGTACTCAGTCCAAAGAAAGATGGAGGCTGGAGGATGTGCACTGATTCAAGGGAGATAAACAAGATAACTATCAGGTATAGATTCCCATTTCCAAGGATGGATGATTTGATGGATTGCTTAAGTGGGGAAAAAGTTTTTTCAAAGATAGACTTGAAGAGTGGATATCATCAGATTCGTATGAGAGAAGGGGACGAATGGAAAATAACATTCAAGAAAAATGAAGGTTTGTACGAATGGCTTGTCATGCCATTTGTCTTGACGAATGCACCGAGTACCTTTATGAGGTTGATGAATGAAGTCCTCAAGGAGTTCATCGGAAAATTTGTCATCGTGTATCTGGATGACATATTGGTTTTCAGCAAGACAAAGGCTGAACACTTGAAGCATTTGGCTATTGTGATGAAAAGATTACAGCAAGAGAAGTTGTTGATAAATATGAAGAAGTCCTCATTCATGAAGACAAAACTCATTTATATGGGGTTTGTTATTTCAGCAAATGAACTGAGGATGGATCCAGATAAGGTGGAGGTAATTAAGAATTGGCCATCACCGAGAAATATTTTTGAGGTGAGGAGTTTTCATGGTTTGGCTAGTTTCTACCGAAAATTCATCAGAAATTTCAGTGGAATTAGTGCAGCAATGATGGATACAGTGAAGAAAAGACATAAATCTTTTCAATGGATGGAAGAGGCTGAGAAGAGTTTCAATTTGTTGAAACAAAAGATTACAGAGCAACCAATTCTGGTGTTGCCAGATTTTCAGAAAACATTTGAGGTGAAATGTGATGCAAGCGGGTTTGCAATAGGAGCGGTCTTGAGACAGGAGGACAGGCCAATTGCATATTTCAGCGAGAAGCTGAATGAGGCAAAGGAGAAGTACTCCACGTATGATAAAGAATTCTATGTCATCATACAGGCATTGAAGAAATGGAGGCACTATTTGATTCCAAAAGAATTTGTTTTATATAGTGATAACCATGCATTACAATTTGTGACTCAATAGGAAAAGTTGAATTAGAGGCATGTTAAGTGGGTTGAATACATGCAAAATTTCACTTTTGTGATAAAACATATTTCTGGTACTACTAACAAAGTTGTTGATGCTTTGAGCAGGAAAAGTTTGTTGTTGTAGGAATTCAAAGTCAGGACATTAGGCTTTGATGATCTTAAGGACATGTATGCAGAAGAGTCAGATTTTAAGGAAGCTTATGAAGCAGTTAAGAATCTAGTTCTCAGAGACAGAAGCCAGTGGATAGAGTACATGATCCAGGATGGATTGTTGTTCAAAGGCAATCAACTGTGTATCCTAAATTGCTTCGTGAGGGAGAACTTGTTGAAGGAGAAGCACAGTGGAGGATTGGCTGGACATTTTGGCCATGATAAGACATTTGCAAAGATGAGCAAGTCATACTTTTGGCCAGGGATGCAGTCAGAAGTCAAGAAGTTTGTGGATAGATGCAGGATTTGCCAGCATTCAAAAGGAAGGAAGAAGAATGCGGGTTTTTATCAACCACTTCCCATACCTGAGAGGCCATGGGATGAAATTAGCATGGATTTTGTATTGCGATTGTCGAGGACACAAAGAGGTACTGATTCAATATTTGTGGTAGTTGACAGGTTTTCTAAAATGGCACATTTTATCCCATGCCAGAACACCAGCGATGCGACCCGCATCACAAATTTGTTTTTCAAAGAGATTGTTCGACTCCATGGATTGCCGAAAAGCATAGTCTTGGACACGGACACAAAATTCATAGGGAATTTCTGGAGAACATTGTGGAAGAAGCTCAGAACTAATTTGATGTTTAGTTCTTTTTATCATCCTCAGACAGATGGACAAACAGAAGTGGTCAACAGGAGTCTGGGAGACTTGTTGAGGAGCTTGGTGACAGAGCACCATAGCAGCTGGGATAGCATATTACCACAAGCAGAGTTTGCTTACAATGACTCATTAAATCGGAGCACAGGTAAAAGTCTATTTCAGATTGTGTATGGAATGCAGTCGGGAGGAGTTTCTGAATTGAGGGATTCATAATAGACTAATACTAGCAGTGCTCGTAAAGGAGAATTCACTGAAGCGATGAAGGAACTTCACATCCAGGTGAAGGAGCGACTATTGAAGTCAAGTCAGGAGTACAAGCGTAGAGCAGATCAACATTGGAGACAACTTCAGTTTGAAGTTGGTGATCTAGTTCTGGCACATTTGAGGAAGGAAAGGTTCCCGAGAGGAACATACAGCAAGCTGAAGATGAAGAAAATCAGACCATGCAAAGTCTTGAAGAAAATGGGACAGAATGCTTATGAAATTGAGTTACCAGATGGGATCGGAATATCTCTGATATTTAATCTTTCAGATTTATATCCATATAAAGCTGATGAAGCAGGAGCAGAAGGTGATGATCAACCAGAGGTCCAGTGGTAGAAGCAGATGCCAGTTGCAGAGAAGCCACAGATGGAGCAGATATTGAACAAGCGAGTGGGTAAGAAAACCAGGAGGAAAGAATATTTTGAATATTTGACTAAATGGAAGGGACATCCAGTGGAAGATGCCAGCTGGGAGACTGAAGAAGAAATTTGGAAGCATGGACATACCGTGCAGGAGCTCATGGACAGGAGCCCATGCAAATTTTCAAGCAAGGGAGTATGGTGCAGGAGCATCCCTCACGACAAGCAAAACCAATGTGGAAGTAGAAGACAGCTAGAAGACGTCCAGCGCAAGTTTTTGAATTTTTAAATTTTACCTTGAAGTTAATGCACTGAATATAAATGAGATCATTTAATTTAGGTGCCTTGGTAAGAATGTAATCAGACCTCAATCCATATGCTCTCGTCTGAGATAGACAGAGGCATTTATAGTTGTAGTTGTAGGTAGATAGAATTGAATTCTTAGATTAGACAGTTTTAGAGCGCAGGAGGGAAACCAGATATAGGAACCCTCACTTGTATCATTGTAACATTAGCAACATGAGTTAGAAGAATTTAGAGCATAGGAGAATAGAAGAGAGTTGTATAAGAACATCCATGTACAGATCTTGAATTAATAGAAGAAGTTGATTCAGATTCATGGATGGTGTGTTATTCTTCGTGTATGTGTGTTGAATGCTGTGCTTATAAATATTTCTTCCTGTCATGCACTTTTCGTTATGTTGAGTGTATGATCTAGTGTGTTGAGATTGAAGTCCGAGAGGAAGCGAAGGAGTTACAATTGTTTCTCTATCTGAGCGAGATTCCTGCAAGGCGTGCAGTTGAATTCATCGGCAAGGAGTGCATTGATGAAGGCTCATTACATTAACTTTTGTTCTCATTCACCTGGAAGTGGAAGTGGATTGTCGACGCCGTGCAAGGAGTTTGTAGGCTGAAGAAGAAGTCTCAGTCGTAAATCTGAGCAAAGGAGATTGAAGAATGCTGCTGCAGGAGTGCACAGAGTCGGAAGGATTAAACACTTAGGGAGTTGTTGAATGTTGAGCGCAAGGAGTGCACACAAGTTCCTCTAAAAGGATCAGAGTGGAAAAGCTGAGGAGGTCTAGAACCTTCGTGACATCGTTAACATAGAGCACATAAGTTTTTGCCAAGGAAGGTTCGAGCAAGAGATGCAAGTGCAAGTGCCAGAGGACAAGTTCTGAAAAGGGATACTTAGCCATTCTCAAGAAATCTTCAAGGGGGGAGAAATCGACGGTCAGGATTTGCAGAGGAAGATTGGCGAAATCCCGTCAGCCATTAGATCTCAAGAAGTTGCATCGGGTTTAAGCCCTAGTGTGAAGAGGAAGAGTCCTGGAGAAGTCATCGGGATATCAGAGTCATTGGGGTTTTGTTAAGGCAGAGAATCGAGACCTTGAGGTTCTCAAAATCCCGAGAAAGGATCCTAGCCGTTGATCTTGGCAGGACACGTGTCAGCATTCTGCGGAGGCATCAGAATTTTGGAGGCATCAGGGTTTTTCTTTGGGCTGAAGGAAAAGAAGGTCCTGGTGGGAGCAGACGTGCGTTGGGTGGCGCGTTTGCGTCAATCTGTTTCCTCCGAAGAGATCAAAAATTCAAATCTTTAGGGTGTAGGGTATATATACTATTGTACACTTTACAAATCAAGTCGTTGGACGAAGAAGGTCCCTTGTCCCACAAACAAGGGGTCGCATACACCAGTTTGGTGTATTACCAGTCAAATCGTTGGATGGAGAAGGTTGCTTGTCCTACAAACAAGGGGTCCCATACACCAATTTGGTTTATTATCATTTAGATTGTTGGATGGAGAAGGTCCCTTGTCTCACAAACAAGGAGTCTCATACACCAATTTGGTGTATTATTAGTCAAATAGTTGAATGGAGAAGGTCCCTTGTCCGACAAACAAGGGGTCCCTTACACCAATTTGGTGTGTTGCTTGTTGGTGACCTTAAAATTAGATTATTATTATTATTATTAACTTTAAATAGCCCCATATTTAAAAGTTTCCTATACACAACACATACAAGGTCACCCCATGGGATTTGGATATGGGTGGATGAGAACTAAACCCCAAGCCATATCACATGATCTATCTCATAAGGAATTATATATATGAAAAATAGACAATAAATTGCTTAAAAATAGAAAATGATAAATAGCTAAATTCTAACCCTATAAAATTGAAGTGTTAGGTCATTTTACTCCACATAACATGTGTTTCCTCCTAAGATATCAAACGTTAAAATCTAGAGGGGGTACGGTATGCATATCATTGTACACTTTACCAATCAAATCGTTGGACCGAAAAGGTCCCTTGTCCCACAAACAATGGGTCTCATACACCAATTTGGTGTATTACCAATCAAATAGTTGGACGTTGCTTGTCCCACAAACAAGGGGTCAATTTTGTGTATTACTAGTCAAATAGTTAGACACAGAATGCCCCTTGTCCCACAAACAAGGGGTCTCATACACCAATTTGGTGTCCCTTGTCCCAGAAACAAGGGGTCTCATACACCAATATGGTAAACAAGGGGTCTCATACACCAATATGGTGGATTGCCTGTCAAATAGTTAAATGAAGAAGGTCCTTTGTCCCACAAACAAGGGGTCTAGTACACCAATTTAATGTATTGCTCATCGGTAACCTTAAAATTAAATTATTATTATTATTATTAACTTCAAATGGCACACTATACTTATCTTCATCTTAGTTATAAATAAAATAATACGAATGGCCTCTGGTTACATTCGTGAAAGAGTTTCAGAACGTGAAACTAAATATCGTTCTTTTTATCTTCATTATATTTGTGTAGTGCGAGCTATTTTTATTGAATTAGGAGAGTTATGGTTAGGAATCGATCAATGACCATCGAACAAAGTAAGGAAATGGAGATGGAAATGGTGCCCGATATGTATATGGACATCATCAGCGGAGAATTTGCTTATGATCCAGTGTGATTACCACTAGAGCAAGATACCGCTCATCTCCTGTATGATAGAAAAACTCTGCAGACCATTTGGGAAATTGAACAACATGCCTGAAATCCCTTTACTCGACAATGGATTGACATTAAAAGCGCCATTCCCCAAAATGACTTAAGAAAAGAAATGAAGCATTTTGTTGAACTTCATAGATTTCCCGCAAAAGCTGTAATTGCCGAGTATTCAAAAATTCTGAACGAGAGAGATGAAGCAACATTTAGTGAAGTTACGTGAATGTGTTAAAGAGAGACTGATAATAGAGAAGCAATGGGTGAAAATATGGAAGAAAATGAATATAATACGCTTGTTTTGTGAGTTTCATTCTCAGAACATAGAATTATTCATATCTCTACGGGGCTTTAGATATTTGAAGAAAGTCATTGGCAAAACCCTAACAAAAAAGGATGCGAAAGAAGCCGCTCTGGATGTGGGTAAGGAAATAGTAAGGCCAATTGACGTTATAATAAATGGACTTAGATCACGTGGACAAAATTCCATGGGAATTCTTGGGAACTTTGAAAAACGATAGTCTGTGATTTTAAGTTTGATAAACATTGTAGGCCATGTTTATAACAATAATAAAGACTATACAAAAATCCAATCCCTTGTTTTGCGAGGATTTTCTAGTATTTTTCATGATATTTCCATTGATATCGACATCAATGAAAGTCGAAAAACTAGAACAACCGTACTGGTGGGATATCAAAAAACTAGAACAGCCGTACTGGTGCGATATCGGTGTGCCCTCAATATATTATGTCAAACAAATGCAAAGGATATCAGCAGAGAAGATTTGAATCACGGGATTGCTATTCTGAAAACAGTGACGGGGACACTCGTATATTTCCGTCAATTGTAGAATCAGGTGTTCGTGAGAGCACTTGGGAATGCTGTAATTATCTGCATCTCTAGAGAAATTGAGAGATCTAAGGAGTTGAGTCGCTTTAGGGAGGGACAAGTTCTTGAAGCTCAAATGCAGGATGAGAATAGTTCTGAAGCCCTTGCAATGGGTGTTAGGCTCGTAAGAGATATAGTCATGGCGAAAGACCAATTAGCTACTCGTGTTCTTGGACGAGGTTTAGATATAGTAAAAGACCTTGTTCATATGTTTGAACTTTATACGCACATGGCGAATGGAGATGAGGATGAGGTTGCGAATCGAAAGTCGTCCCTCTTAATTTGTGAAAACAACTGGAGATTGATTCATTGTGTTCACCACAGAATAACACGAGATGTATTGGATATCAACGAAGGTTCATTGTTGAATGTTGAAGTTCTCCGCAAATTCATTAGTGATCCAACCAGGATACGTGTGTCAGTCGTAAGTGTGAATTGAACCTTCAATTATTTATGTGATCGTTCTAAAGTGACAATGGTGAGAAATTGAATTGATAGGTTTAATTCTTGATTTATTTATTTTATTTATATTAATATGTTCATGAGTTTCATTTTTCGTTAATTTATATTTGGACTATGTTCTAATGTAGTATTCTATTTTATTATATTGTAAGTTTCTATTAACCTGGTTATGAATTTCATTTTTCAATAATTTATATTTGTATTTATATTTTAGAGTAGTGTTTAAATTATTTTATTATATTATTCTATTAACCTGGTTATGAATTCCACTTTTCATTAACTTATATTTGTATTTATATTTTAGAGTAGTGTTTTATTATATTGTAAATTTCTATTAACGTGGTTATGAATTCCATTTTTCATTAATTTATATTTCTATTTATATTTTAGAGTATTTATATTTTTCATCCTTATACATCCAAGCAGGTATTTTTCATCCTAACAGCCTAGACACTAGTCTAACCTTATCCTTTGAGATCTTATACTTCAACAATTTTGGGAAGACTAGGCATTCTACTCCTTCAAAGGTAAATACATCTACTCTCAATACAACCTGCATAGTGCATAAATTAGATGGAATTCCGGTGTTGGAAGTGGGAGATCTAATGGTCCATTCTAATGAGATATTATACAAAGAGATTCCATCATATATCATTTCAATGGTATTTATACATTTGTATAAAATATTTGTGGGTGGTTTAGATAGAATTGTAATATGTATTATGAGCTCCTCCTCTACTCCAAGGGATTCTTCATTATTGCTTTTAAAGTTGTGAAGGATGATTGGATAGTGTTTGATGAAGGGCCCTTGTTTTGCGGAAGGCTGGGCCTCTAATTTCAACCCTAGTTTCCAGAGTTTGATCTAATATCTATGACTATCACAATAACCCTATTCTAGGTAAGAATGATAAATATTCATCCCCACTTGTGGTTTCAGTATATTTTTCTAGCTTTTGGAAACACTTTGAGATTATTTATTAAATTAAATGTACATTATATTGATCATGGTATTATCACCTATGCATGTGTATACCTCATTGGGGGTTTATCTAACAAGATTCTATTAAGATCGATTGATCTTACCTTTCAAAAAATTTAAATTAAAATAACTACCAACCTCGTGAGAACTACTCATATTTTTCATTTTTTAAGAGGTTGCATTTAGTTGTTTCTTTTACCTACATTTTTAAAAGTAACACTATTGCTATCACCCTTTTTTTATTTCCTCATCAAAATTACAATCTTTCACAACCATGGTCTTAAAATACTGGTAATGTTTCCAACAAAATCCTTAAAATAAACCCCCCAAAAAATAAACATTGGGTTCGTTATTCATAGAATCACTTATGCAATCCACCCTTATAAATATCATCACCTTACCTCCCCATACCCCTCCCCCCCATGCTCCCAACCCAAAAATGAGTGGTGATGACTTGAGGGGGAGGGTATTCTGGGAATCACTCTTTCACCCCACCACATAACCCCCATGAATCTCCCTCCCTCCTTCCCCTTGTGCTTGGACCCTAAAGGAATTACCATTGCTCCTTTGGGGTTTTAGTGTGGGGGTTCTAGAAGGTAGGGTGAGGGAGTTTGATGGGGGTGTGTGGGGTGATTGTGTGAATTAATACACCACAAATGTTGTTTTTTATGTTTCTAATATTTATTTTGTTTACTTTTTGAATTTTTATTTTTATATTTATTTAAATATAGTTTTTTTTTGTTTTAATTGCATTCTCGATGTTCTTTAAATTTTCATTTCTTTTAAGGTTAAATTTTTTTCATTGACCTTCTTAAATTTTATTTATTTATTTTTAATAAAAAAGTTAAAATGATAGGGACAAGCGTTGTGTGTGGGGGTGGGTAGGTGGAGGGGCAGTTTTGGGGTCGATTTTTGTATTTTTTTTCACTCGTAAGATTGTTAAGGTCATCCTTTCAAAGAATTTCAAATTTTGAAACCCTCAAAAAACAGTGCCACATTTCTCTTTTTTATGTCATCATTCTCATTAATATGCTAACTATGTTGATTATGGAAAAAAAAAAATCATATGTAGATTGTGTTAGCTAATAAGACACTTTCATGAGGTTTGTCTATATTATCCTACATCCTCTCTTCTGAATGGGAATAGAATAGATCCTAGATGAAGGAGAACAAAAAAGAAAAAAATTCTAGAATCATCTAAAAAGCTACATTCAAAGTATCCATGGAAAACAACATTGGAGAAAATGAACCATCGAATACTAGAGATGAATGTTCAAATTCTCCTTGAGAGAAGGGGGTAGAAGAAATTGGCCTTGGAAATATCAAATCCTTTTGGGGCCTAAATCACCTCCATGAATTGCAAAAATTAGATAAAAATACAAAGAATATTGTTAGGTGGATTGATGTTAGAGTGAAGAAAAGAAAAAAAAATCCACACAAGGATCTTTTTTTCTCTCTCTTTTTATTTAAAATTATGTTTATTTTAAATTTAAAATGTATTTTATAGAAAAAAAACTAAATATCCAAATCTCACTAGCATGATTAGATTTGGAGGGTTTTGTTTTATAAGGTGGCAAAAGTAAAAAACTCATGGTAGTCAAGAGGAGACACCCAAAACAATCAATGTGACTTCGTAGATACTTCCCAACTAAGGCTATGGGTACTCTTCTTCCCCATTTACATTAGATACGCCCATAATCAGGGATCCAATAATAGAGCTGAGCTAATTGTTATGCGGATCCGTTTGGAGATGAAAAAGAAGAAAGACGTTAAAAATATACAAGTTTTGTGGAACTACAAATAAAAAATCCATTAGGCCCAGCGAAAAATAGAAGTCCAAAATGTCAATCTGTCAAATATCTTTGGAGATATGAGGTTGGATTTTCCATGCTTTGAATGGATTTATTTTCACCATGTTATAAGAGAACTCAATGTCAAGGAGGATGAGCTATATAAGATCTTTGGAGATATGAGGTTGGATTTTCCACGCTTTGAATGGATTTATTTTCATCATGTTATAAGAGAACTCAATGTCAAGAAGGATGATCTATATAAGGAAGCGTTTCAGTTACAGGGAGGAGCATTTGCGTACTATGATTACTTTTATGGGGTGGAAATCGAAGCTATGAAGTTCCCCCTTTAGATGAAAGAGATAGTAATTGATGAAGTTTTTTGTTTTTTTGTACTAATTGACAAAGAAGAGATAAAAGTGGACTGTAAAGTTTTGTAAAAATTCTTAAAGGTAACACTTAATCGAATGGAGACACATTTGTTTTTATCTAAAAGGCCTACAAAACTTGAAGAAAAATATTATAACATGTATATTTCTATTGGAATATAATTTTTTTTTCTAATATATATATATATAGATATAGATATAGATAGATAATTAAAAGATAAAGAAATTTTATCTTATAGTTATTAAAATACTATTGGAATATAATTTTTTCTTATACTTAGATAATTAAAAGATAAAATAATTTTATGAAAAAAAATAACAAAAATATACAAATTAAAATTTAATTTTTCTTAAATACATAAACAAATATTTATAACTAATATTTTATATTAAACATGATCAAATATTTATAATTAACATTTAAAAATCAATATTGTTTTTTCAACTAATTTTTTAAAAATATCTAAACGTTCTAAAAACTATTGAAATTTGGTTAACATTCTAGCATAGTATTAGTTTATAAACCTTTATTACCTTTCCCTTAAAAAAAGGAAGAGACCATCTAAGGTGTGGCCCTTTTATACTTTTCACATTAGTAACAAGAAAAGGCCATGTAAGGTTTGGCCCGTTGGTCCTTACATAACATGATTGGTGGGTCAATTCACGTTTGCTTGGAGAAAATTTATACAAAGGGGGAATACCTCCTAAAATGCATTCTTACATGTTTTATTTGGATGTGTAAGTCTTAAACCTTTTAATATAATGTGGTTTACATATAAATTCTTTAGATAGAAGGGAAAATAATTGCAATTACACATATACAAATAGCTTTATTCTCAAAACCTAACTCATTGCGCTTTCTTATCAAGAGGATGTGGATTCTAGTGTGGCCCCATATTGATAAGTTTCCTATAAACAATACATAAGAGGTCACCCCATTGGATTTGGATATGGGTGGATGAGAACTAAACCCCAAGGCATACCACATGTTCTATCACATAATGAATTATATATATGAAAATTAGGCAATAAATTGTTTAAAAAAGAAAATGATAATAGTATTAAATTTTTCCAATGTAATATTCTCCATAACCAAAACTTTTATCAGCTTATGGATACCTCTGCACAACAATCAACAATCAATTTATCTCTGTAGATAGATCTGGAGCAACAATCAAACAAGCGACAGCTTCATCGTCCCTCAGCCTTCAGCGTACAACAATCTCAGCTCTCACCTCTAATCTGCAGCAATGATCATGCAACAACGTATGTCCAAGGTAATGGCTTGTTGTGACACATAGATGGCTCTGTGATTCTTCTATTTCCGGTGAGGTAGACGGACAACTCAGAAATCAACTTCACGTTGGCAGCTCTACGAAGAAGACTCTACGCAGCAGCAACACAACCAGACCTCCTCCACGCAGCAGCAGCCAGACCTCCTCCACCCAACAATGCCACTAAGATTCTAACCTTGCTCTGATACCAAATTAAGATTGGAAGAATTAAGTTAACGCAACACAAACAATTTTCATTACTTAATAAACAAATAGAAGTTACATATATAGCATGCAGATCACTGAGTCAAGTGGATCTGATTAGCTAAAAATAGTAAACCTAGAAACTCACAATTAGAACACTCATAGTTAACCTAGAAACTCACAGTTACTACAGTTGTAAGCATTATCTCTAACAAGTTGTGAGTGTGAATTGAACCTTCAATTATTTATGTCTTCTATTTTAGATCATTCTAAAGTGGCAATGGTGAGAAATTGAATTGATAGGTTTAATTCTTGATTTATTTGTTTAATTTTATTAATATGTTCATGAATTTCATTTTTTCTTTAATTTATATTTGTATTATGTTTTAATGTACTATTCTATTTTATTATATTTACGTTAAATTGAATTGAGAGGTTTAATTCTTGATTTATTTATTTAATTTTATTAATATGTTCATGAATTTCATTTTTTCTTTAATTTATATTTGTATTATGTTTTAATGTACTATTCTATTTTATTATATTTACATTCATAGGCGTTTCTCTATGAGAATTGATGGACTAATCAACTTTTCAATCATAAATTTTAATCTTATGACCAACAATAAAAAATGTTGGCATATTCTTCATCGTCATCCAAAATCAATGAATGAGATTTAATTTCATAACTTCCTTGCATTTATGAATGATGAGATTTAATTTCATAACTTCCTTGCATTTATGAATGGGTACGTTTTCATTGTTTAATTTTTCACATTGACTTAATATGATTAAAAATTTACATAGTGGCCACTAGATTGATAGGTTATATGATTAACAATTGATTTTGATTATGGCAGTCGGGCTCCATTTAAGTACAATGACAAGTGTCCATGGTGCGAAACGCTGGTGCATTGTAGAAAGGTGGTGGGTCGCTTCCTTTACCCACGACTCCGTGTGCCTCATGAACATAGCCTCATTGTGGTAGTTGGACGCAGATGGTTACGATTTCTTTACGAATCGTATAGAGAATCCCAAATCTTATGGTGAGAGTTAAATAGATTTAATACATAGCAATTAGCTATTCAAATACTAGCATTCCAATAAATGTTTCATGGGTTGGTTTTGTATTGGTGATTGAGTTTATTAACGACATTTTGTGTTTGTAGGGTTCGAGAATTTGGATACTCCTTGTTGCAGTTTTGGAAGATATCAACCCACATTAAGTTGCGTGGGTGGCAAAGTTGTGTCCGGACAGAAGCAAAAATTAAGATTGGAAGAATTAATTCACACAACACAATATGTTTTCATTGCTTAACAAACAAATGGAGGTTACATATATAGTATGCAGATCACTGACTTAAGTGGATCTGATTAGCTAATAATAGTAAACCTAGAAACTCACAGTTACAACAAAAATGGTTGAAACTCACAGTTACAACAATTATCTCTTACTAAAGTAAACTTTATTCTAACACCCTCCCTTAATGCTTACTTTACAAATTACAATACAACACAAAAGATTACAACACTAGAACTTTCATCTGTCTGTCTGATCTGGTCTTCCTTAGCACTGAAAATCACTCTACAATCACACGGCTTCCGCTCTTTCTTCTCCATCTTCTTTGAGATTTCCATCGACACATTTAATGTCAAAACACTTCTGACCATCATTGTAGCACTTGTATACTGGACAATTTGACAACTCGGCTCATCAGGGCTTTCGTGATAAAAGGTGCCAATTATTGATGCATTCTATTAACTTGCCTTCATCTGTCAGATTTTTTCTTTCGGATATCCTTCAGTATATAGAAGAATAGTTTGGATACTGAATGTCTTCAACATTCCTTTACACAAGGTGACTTCCAATAAAAACATTGTACTTGAAACTCGGGCTACCAGCTTGCATCAAGATACAAGTTCTTATTTTTACATAAACAC
>SNQJ01S0046560.1:49221-65943 GCA_010110895.2 Picea sitchensis
CTATTTATGTAATAATGTATTATTAATGTATTTGTGCTTTATTACTTTAATATATTAATATACTATTATAAATTAAATATTTTTTTAATGTTTTAATGCTTTATTAATGTATTAATTAACAATACTTTATTAATACTTTATTCATGTTTTAATACTTTATTAATGTATTATTTCATAATGTATAAACATTTTGTTTACATTCATTTATTAATTAAGAATATATAAATATATTAACTATATTATATTTATACACAATAGTAATGACTTAATATATTATTATAATTTATTATTTAATGTATTTGTGAGTACTATATTAATACATTAATTAACAATCTATAAACATATTATTTAATACATTATTATAATATATTAATTTGGATGATATATTATTAAAGTATTGATGTATTTTTATTTTATTAATGTATCATTACCTTATTAATTAATGTATTACTTTATTATTATATAATAATGTATTAATAATAATAAAATATTATTATTTTATAATAATGTATTACTTTAACATTAATACATTATTACTATTATATTAATACATTAATAAGGTAAGATATTAATAATACATTATTAAAGTATGAGATAATATACTATTATAATGTATTAGGTAATGTATTTGTTAGTGTTTTATTAATACATTTACAATAATGAGTTAATACATTATTATAATGTATTTTTAATATATTAATATTTTAATAATATATTGATTTTTTTAATGTATTAATTCGTATTAATGTTTTAATATCAATATTTATGTTTTTATTTATAAAATATTTAATATATTAATGTATTTAATGTATTTAAAGAATTTAATATATTAATATATTAGTGTATTAATATATTAAATTCAAAGAACCTGTGTACAACATGTTGTTGCTGAAATATACTCTGCATCGACTATATATAGAGATATTGATGATTGTTTCTTGCTTATCCGTGAAACTAAACACTCACCCAAGTAGAACGATGCTCCACTGGTGCTTCGTCAATCATCAATACAACTTCCCCAATTTGCATTTGTGTAGGCAATAAGTGATAGATCTTTTCCTTTTGGATATCATAATCCAAACTATTATTTTACTTTGAGATATCTAAAAATCCTCTTCACTTCTAATACATGTAATTCCTTTGGTGTTGCTTGAAATCGCGCCACCTGTCCAACTGCCTACATTACATCTGGTTTGGATGCTATCACATATAGTAGGCTACCAATCATTGACCTATATTCCCTTTGATCTATAGACTTTTAATCATCATCTGTGTAGGCAATAAGTGATAAATCCTTTTCTTTTGGATACCGTAATCCAAACTCTTATGTTCCTTTGAGATATCTAAAAATCCTCTTCACTGTTAATACATGTGGTTCCTTTGGTGCTACTTGAAATCGTGCCACTTGTCCAACTACCTTCATTACATCTGGTCTGCATGTTTTCACATATAGTAGGTTGCCAATCATTGACCTGTATTGCCTCTGATCTGTACACTTTGAATCATCATCTTTGCTCAACTTGCAACTAGTTTGCAATATTCCATTCCGAACCTCTTTAGCATTTCTCTGATATACTTGGTTTGGGAAATCAAAATTCCTTGGTTTCTTTGACGTATCTGAAGTCCCAAAAAGAAGGATATTTCTCCAAGTAATGACATTTCAAATTCATTATGCATATCCTTTGCAAATTTCTGGCTTAAACTGTCATCATCACTACCAAAAATAATATCATCAACATAAACTTTAATTAATAAAATATTACCTTGACTTACCTTGATGTAGAGATTGTTGTCTACATTTCCTTTTATAAACCCTGTCTATTGTAGATACTTATCCAGTCTAGAGTACCATGCTCTAGGAGCTTGTTTTAGACCATACAAGGCCTTCTTTAATTTACACACATAATTGGCATTCTCTCACAACTGAAATCCTTCTGGTTGTTCAATGTAGACTTCTTCTTCAACTTCCATATTCAGAAAAGATGATTTTACATCCATGTGATATACGTTAATATTTTTGGAGCATGCATACGCTAAAATCAAACGGATTGCTTCATTCTGGCAACTGGCGCAAATGTCTCTTCAAAATCAATTCCTTCAAGCTGTGTATATCCTTTACATACCAATCTAGCTTTGTTCCTTGTAACTTGTCCATATTAATTCAATTTATTCTTGAAAACCCATTTTGTGTCGATCACATTCTTGTTCTTTGGTCTTGGAACCAATTCCCAAGTGTCATTTTTCTCTATTTGATCCAATTCTTCATCCATGGCCTTATTCCAAAATTCACCCTTGTTGGCTTCTTTAAAACAATTCTGTTGAATTCTAGATAAGAGGGCTATGTGTGTTTGTTCTGGTGAATGGATTCTTCTTCTAGTCTAAACTCCTCCATCTTTGTTTCCGATTATTTGATCTGAAGTATGATTCTTCTGTACTCGTCTGCTAGGTGTCTTTGGAGACACTAGCTTAACATTCTCTTCTATTTCTATCGGATTCTCTTCATATTCCTCTTCTACTTCTTTTTAATCTTTTGCTTCTTCTTTGAAAGGTTGTTCCATTGATTCATTTTTTTCTTCCTTTGATTTTGGTCTACCTATTTCATCAATTGTTACGTTGATGCTTTCCACAAATTTTTCAATCTCAGATTGTAACACTTGTATGCTTTCCTTGTACTTTAGTAACCAACAAGTACTCATTTGTCCAGATGAGAGTCAAGCTTTCTCATTCTTCCATCTTCTCTTTTGATGTAGCATTTGCTTCCAAAAACTCTGAAGTGCTTCACATTTGTTGGTGTTCCTTTCCATAGCTCGTAGGTAGTTTTTTCAGTGTTGTTTCTTAGCATTACTTTTTTTTTAATGTGAATTGTTGCATGCACTGCCTTTGTCCAAAATATATATGTCAATTTGGAATCCATTAGCATTTTTTGAGCCATTTCCTATATTGTCTTGCTCTTTCTTTCAATAACTCCATTTTGTTGAGGTGTCCTAGCAACGGAGAATTCCCTTTTTATTCCATGACTGTTGCAATAGTCCATAAATTCCTTTGAAGTGAACTCTCCTCCATTATCATATCTGAAGCATTTTATTTTTTAATCCATTTCATTTTCAACCATTTCCCTGTAGATATTAGTGTTTTCAAAAGCTTTTGACTTATTCTTGAGAAAGAAAACTGCAGTCATTCTTGTATAATCATCAAAAATAACATAAAATATTTCTCACCTTCTAAACCCTTTGTTGTAGTTAGTCCAACTAGATCAGTGTGCACAAATTCTAGTGGTATTGTCCTTGAATATTTCTTTGATTTGAACCTGGTCTTTGTTTTCTTTCATTGTTGATAATGCTTGCATAAAGTGTTGGTTGGTTTCGTGATCTGGGGCATTTCTCTGACTTCTTCTCTTTTGTTGACTTTGACAAGGTTATCAAAATGTATGTGACCCATTCTTTTGTGCCATAGAAAAATTTCATATTCCTTTCCTGGACAACACTTTTCATTTTTTATTTCACTTAACAGATACATGTTTCTTGAAGTTCTTGCAGTTGTAGCAATCAATTTTCCTGAACCTTATTTTCTTATCTCGTACTTTTGTGAATCAAAATTAACTTTATGATCTTGGTCACACATTTGACTCACACTTAGAACCTTATCTTTCCTATCTTCTACTAGTAGAACATTTTATGCCTTTGTATTCCTATTCCCAATTATGACTGTGCCTTTTCTAATGATTTTAGATGAATCATCATTTATGAAGGAGACTGATCCATCTCTTTCCTTTATTAATGCAAGAAAGATGTCTCTATCACCTGTCATGTGTTTTGAACAACCATTGTCAACATACCAACCATGTTTCTTCTTCTTAGCTTATAGAACGAGTGTGCATTCTTCATTGTTATATTGATTATGGTTTCTTATCCATGTCCTTTTATGAGGTTATTGTCTGTGACTATTGTTATTCTGTTGTAATTCTCTAAGAGGGACTGTCATTCTGAAATATTTGTTCATGTGTCCAAAGTTGTTACATTTGTAACATTCCACTTCAGTGCTCAAAGATTCAAACCTGTTGTAGGTTCTTCTTTGTGTTTCACTAGGAATTCTTGAATAACTCTTTTTTGTATGACTTTCAAAGTTGTTTATGTTCTTGTTGTTAGCTCTGTAATTCATAGCTTTATGTCCAAAATTATTACATGGATAACATAAACCAAAAAATATAGTTTGATACCTGGGAGGTGAATATGTTCTTAAAGGAGGTGCTCTTATGAATCGTTATTTTTCTTGAGGCCTATATGTCTATTTTTTATTCTGAAATATGAATCTTCTCGGTGGAGGAGTGTCTCTATAATCATCCTTGTATATCTTCCTATCCCCTTTAATTGTTTTTTCATATCATTTTGGATATGTTTCTTGCTCTGTTTTTCTAGAGATTGATCCCTTTTATGTCTGATTGTATCCAAGTGCGGACTTTTCAAGATGAGATTTTTGAATGTTGATAATGTCATCCAAAACTTGTGAGCTATTCTTCATATTTTTCTTTTGAATATCCTTTCTTAATGTGACAATCTATGCTTCCAAATTTCCAATGATCTTGTCATTTTCTTCTACCTGTTCTTTGAGTGCTTTTTCAATTATTTTATCTTCTTCTATTTGAACCTTCAAATTTGTGATCCTTTGTTCTAGTTCTTGAGTGTCTTCTTTCTTTTCTAGTTCTGCTTGTAGTTTCTTGTTTTTCTTGTTTTCTCTTCTGATAACTTCTATGGCACACATCAATTCTTCTCGGTAGTCAACTTTTTCCTCTTCAATTTTTTCTTCGACTTCTTCATATTCTTCTTCTGAGTCTTCTTTGTTAGATTCTTCTACTGCCATGAATAAAAATACATATCCCTTTAATCCCCCTCTCACGTGGAATGACATCCCCCTATCTCTTTTATCCTTATTTTTCTTGCATCCAATGGTGCATTTTATTAATATATATGAAGTATTACATTTCCTAGGCACTCTGGCCATTTTTAAACTTTGGTAGCTCACCAACCTAAGTCATAATTACATAATACATTATAGTTCATAAGATTTAAAATTGGGATGTTACAGTAGATTTTTCCATCATGATTAAGAACATCTATGATACCATTAATTCTATCTTGATTATGTCAAGGATCATCTTGGTGTGCATACATTCATTTTCCCAGGTTGGAAATAACTGTTTTCCACCTCTCCCGAGGAAAATATCACTTCTCCCTTGCATGAATATGATAGTTTTAACCTTTGCATACTTACCACCCTTCCATTTAAAAAAAAAAAATCAAGAGGTGACATAGCATCATCGTCTCCATGCCAGAGACACATGGGCCACCTATCATCCTTTCCCATTTCGATTTTTGAATTACTAACTTGGGATGACATCGTTCGGTCCTCTGTCCTGCCCATCCATGAGGCAAGGTCCATCTAAAAAAATCTATCCAATTGAACACCCACCCCTTATAGGAGTGGGTCCCCTAGCCACTAGATATCATTCCATACATGCATCATGACACCTGTATTCACCATGTAGTCTACCACAGAGTTCACTTTCTATGAAATACTTTTGGGAGGATGGAAGCCATCAACTTGACCATACACATGAGCTCTTCTATCCCATGTATCAACCTCCATTGTTACGAAACCTTGTCAGGATAAACCTTGTTAAAACATTTCCTCATCTCCAAGATAAGAAAATGCAAATCCCCTTCCACCTCGAGTGCTTGGATCCCATATTTTCATGTGATCTATATGCCGCAAAGTATTTTTGCTAGTTCCACTAAATTATTGGTTCAAAATCCCATACTCAACACATAGACTAGAATCCCTCTCCCTCATTGTCTCTCATCAAAATTTAATTTTATGAATCCATCTTGTGGGGGAACCTAGTGGTTTCTGATACGAACCAGATCCAACATCTTACCTAACTTATTTGTCGTAGCAAAAGATTCAAAATTCTAATTTTTGAATATGTTGACCTCATGCCTTTGGATCTTAAGGTCTTGGGGAGACTAAGAATCTTCTCCATTGGATTCCTTCAAATTGGTATTGATTGTTTCCCATATTTGGGAAATGGTAAACCCTTTTCCTTCATAGATCCTCATATTCCTTTCTTTCCATACATTCCACATGAGGAATCCTAGGAAGGTTTCCCATGCTCTATTTAGAGTAGGCTTGGCAAAGGGGTTCTTAGTCCATTACTCTATATTATTAGGTATATTCTAGTTTCTTAAGTCAATTTTCCTAAAGTGTGTTGTGTGTCGGTCCCATAGCTAGGTCATGAACCTGTAGAAACCCATAAATTGATTCATGGTTTCCCCAGCTTCCAAGCATAGAGAACACCTAGAAGGGCCTATAAATCCCTTGTGGAGGAGGTATTCCCAGGTTAGTATCTTTCTAATCTCCACCAACCATAAAAATGTTTATATTTTTTTCCATAGGGACACATTCAAGAATTTACCCCATAAAATAAAACTCTTGTGCTCCCCTAATCCCACCACTGATATATATTCCTCTTTCACGACAAAGTTACCATCCCTAGTCCTTCCCCATCTTATCATGTCTTCTCCTTCCCCACTCTCCAATAAACATTCTATCAAAAAATTCTCATCCAAGTTTCTTGTAATCTTTCTGCATTGCACTAACCAATCCTCCAAGGGTTTCCATATTTGTATAAAGGAGTTTGTACTATCTTGATTTCCTTGCTATTATTGGTGCACCTGACACCACCCTACTCTTTCCATCGTTTGATGAATACTTTGTAACTATTCCATGTTCCGCAATATAGGGAATTGGTCCCAAGAAACCCCCCATAAGTGGGCTAGTCGATTGTTATGCACTTCCCAAAAACACTATTATTTCACTAGAGTACGGTTGCATGAGGCATTGTTACATATCATCGATATTCAATTTTCATTAGTTTTGTTAACATTAGATTTACCATAGAAATTTGATCTTCTTTTTTCATTCTCATTTCACCATAGGCGATGCTGCACCAATTCCACCCAACCATCGACACCTACTCGTGCCTTCCAATAACATAAGAATATACTAAGATCTGAGACAATAGTTTATCTTTGGAAGCCCTTCTACACAAGGGAAGAAAACCTGACAAATTTTCTTATAGAGAATATATTTTCCAAGAAACAATTCTATCTACTAGAGAAATCCATCAAGAAACAATACCAAAAAAAATTGTTGTAGCACACCCTCACTAGACTGATAGAGTGTGTAGCCTCCACTAGCACACCATCAATACCAAAGGAGATAAAAATTTCTACCTATGTCATTATTCCTCCTATAGCTCCAGCTGCCACTATATATCTCCACCAAATTTGCACTATAGATCAATGAAAGAGTGTGTCAAATGAGGAATGAATTACCCTTATTTATACTAATTGTTCTAGTGACATTTCAGAGAGTGTCGACTTGACATTATTGAAATTTAATTTTTTGTTTGTATTTTTCTTGTGAAGATGACTTTACTTCTGGAGAAAAATATTTCTTATTGGGATTCTTTAATTCTTCCAATGGTTTTCCTTTAACTTCTTGGTATCTTCATCTATAAGAAAAGTTGTTCCAGAGATGAATACCTCCCGCTACTACTAGAAACATCAACACTCCCTATTAGCTAGAGAGGTATTCTCCATGATTTTTTCCACTGGTCCTCATAGCCTCATAGGATATGCCATCGTCCTCCTACCATTCCATGGTCATGCAGACCATGATATTCGTAGCATCCTCATGTTTCACATGGCTACATTCAATGTGGACCTATTATTCTTGTCTAGGGGCTACAACCCACTAGAGAATAGTATGGATACAACCTTGTAGTGTGTGTCATCATTTTCAATGGATACTTATGCATGACATGTCCACTTGGGATACACCCCAAGGGACCTGTCCACATGGGATACACCCCAAGGGACAATGGGCTACAACCTAGTGAAACTTATCATCCCATCAATAAGTTCCATACTCAACTCATTCAATCAAGGATTAATTTCACATGTTAACACAACTCACTCCATCGAGGAGTATGACCTGGAAAATATCCCAACCACATGGGATGAACCCCAAGGGTTGTTGGGTACCAACCCAGTATGTCATCACAGGTCAAACGAACTCACTCCATATAGGATTATGACCTGTAGAATGTACCTACCACATGGGCTACACCCCAAGGTTCATTGGGCACCATCTTAGTACAAGTTATCAGTCCATTGAGGAGTATCATCATAGGTCAAACCAACTCAATCCATCGAGGAGTATGACCAATAAAATATCCTAACCACTTGAGTTGCACCTCAAGGGTCATTGGCCACCAACCTAGTATATCTTCATAGGTCAACCTGGCTCATTCCATCAAGGAGTACGACCTAGAGAAAGTTTCACGAAGTTGACCATCAGAGATCAACCGAACTCATTCCATCAAGGATTAAGACCTGGATAATGTCTCATGGAGATGAAATCATCAACACTTTGAGAGATTCACATAGACCAGGTTATCACAATGAATCACAGTGGGATCCAACATCTTCCCAAATAATCCTACATTGTGCTTCTGAAGCCATACTACTTCATGTACTCCCATACATATTACAATATACTTGGCTTCGACAATACTCAAATCCACATAAGTATTCTTACTACTACACCAGGAAACCATAGCATACCCCAAACTAAAGCAACACCCAGAGGTGTTCTTCCTATTGATTGTGCTCCCTACCCAATCACAATCAACATATCCATGTAATATCATGTCAATACTGGAAGCATATATCAAGAAACATCCAACTCTACCTCACATGTATCGCAAAACATACTTTGCATCCCAATGCAACTGTATCAACTAACTCATGAACTAGATAAGTGTACTCACTGCATAAAAAATATCTTCTATGGTGTTAACCAAATACATCAATGATCCAATCAGCTTTTGGTACATAGTCGGATCAATCATGTTTGAGTCAGAAGAAAACTCACTCAACTTATTCAGATTCGACATCCCAAATATCCTTAAAATAACAACTGCATACTTCCCCTGACTAAGGAATATATCTTCAGTTCTCTTCCACACCTCTAGTCCCAATAAATAGTGAATCATGCCAATATTGATCATTTCAAACTCAGAGGCTAAATCATGTTTTCATGAAGAAATTTGGCTCTCCACTCCAGTGAGAAATAAATCATCAATGTACATTATCAAAATTAGGGACTCACCATCAAAAACCTTATAGTATAGTTTAGCATCAACAACACTCTTGATGAAATGCAAACACATCATGTATCCATCAATCCTTGCATACTAAGCTCGAGGTGTCCGCTTGATTCCATATAGATCCTTCTTTAACTTGCACACATGGAACTCCTTCCCATGAATCATGAAACCATCTAGTTTCTTGATGTAAACATGTTCCTCCATCTTTCCATTGAGGAATATTGTCTTCATATCCATCTAATTTAGTCCTCAATCCATGGTTGAAGCAATATAAATGATTGTATGAATGGAGGTGTACCGAGAAACATGAGAAAAAGTCTCCTGATAGTCTATACCCTCTGTCGGAGAGAATCCTGTAGCCACAAATATTGCTTTGTGCTTCTCGATGCTCCTATTACCTGCATGTTTGATATTATAGATCCACTTGGAATTCACAATAGACTTCCCCTCAGGTATCTAAACCATATCCCACACATCATTCTTCATCATGGATTGATACTCCTCAATCATGGCATCTCTACATACCTGTTGATTAGATGCCTCCTCATCACAGGAAGACTCATAATCAATGATGTGGTTGAATGTGAAACATAAATCGATAATATATGAGGTCTCTTACTTTCTATGAAATTATCATGGGGAGCTACATGTCCCTCTTCCTCCTACAACCTATGATGAGCCCATGCAGGCCCCTTCTGGCCTACTACAATAACTTGGGGAACATCAACATGATGCACAAGATCAATTGGATCAACATGATCAATTATTTACATGGGATCAACTATCTCCCTATGAATTGTTGAAGGCTGAGAAGGAGAAGATATCATATCATGCTTCCTCTGACTGTAAATTTCCATATAAGATCCGCTAGACCTCCTGAAGGATACCTCCTCCTCAAAGGAAACGTCCCTCCTCACCTCAATCTATCTTTGACTTGGGATGCAGATATGATATTCCTTCGAAGATTCACTGTACCCAACAAATGTACCCTTCATTCCTGAATGGTCTAACTTTGTCCTTTCTCCTTGTGTACATGAATTTATATAGGAAACCTAAATATCCTAAGATGTCTAACGACAAAATTTACTTGTTGGACACACTCACCACACTAAGAGGGGGGGTGAATTAGTGTGAGGCTCTTTTAATGATTCTTTCAAAAATTTAGTTGGCAATCACCATTTACTCATTAGTTCCATTCACACTTGGTTGCTTGTATGTAAACATATCTCAACAACATACATCAACAAGAAATAACTTTGAACCATCATAATAATGAACACAAATAGCACTAGATATATGTTTAAGATTTTTCTATTATATGTTAGAGTATACTACAATATGAGGCTTTATCAACACCAACTAAAAATAACACCAAATCAAAGAGAGAACAAACTCTCAATTGCAATACCCAACCTGCATATCTCAGCACCAACCGTGATTTGAGGAATCCAAGCCTCAAGTACAAGACCAATCTTGTAGAAAGAAATAAATATGTCAAACTGTACCAACAATATGTACCAAGACAAGTGCATCAACTATGCACACCGAAACCTATCACAACAACCTGTCTCATCAATCTCATCATGCAAATTTGATTTACTCAAAAAGATCAATCATTAAGTCAACTCTCAATCATATGCACAATATCACCAAGTTAACCAACAAGATACCTCTAGCATTACACCATACTCTCCATAAACCAAATACCATAAACCCTTAAATCATACCATGTGACAAAACCATACCTTTAATATTGTAGGAATCATGAAGAACTATACCATACAATGAAACAATTGGAAAAAATCCAATATGCAAATCTGATGTGGTTACCTAAATTCAAACTTTAGGCAGCTGCCAAAACTGTTGTCGTGGTTTTGTTGCCACGATTCTACTGCTACAGTTTTTCTGTTGCGATTATATTGCCGCAGTTCTACTTCCGCGGTTTTGTTGTCATGGTTTTTCTGTCACAGTTCTCCTGCGGTGATTTTTCTGCTCTCCTTTTTCTGCTACACTTTTTTCTTCGCAATTTTTTCGCCGTGCTTTTTCTGCCACANTTGTTGCACTTTTATTTCTGCGATTTGTTTCCAGGATTTTTCTACCACAAATTATTTCTATCAATAATACATGCCCAAATAACCTTTCACAAATGGATATTCAATATGCTCAAAGATCATAGTCATAAGAGACCCTTTCTCTCTTATTTATACTTTTCCATGTATATTCCTCTAGGGGTTACCTTCTAACCAACTTAACCCAACTACCTTCTTTTATTGCTAATCCACTTATAACCACTTGTCCACTTATAACCACTCTATCCATAAATAGTAAACTCTCCACTTCTAGATGCAACTAATTTGTTTTTAATTATTTTCTTATTGCAACAACTTAACCCATGGTTAACTACTTTGACTGGTCAACTTTTTCTAGGAGCTTCTAGAATAATCTGACTTCTTTGACCTTCTAGGGGATTCTAGAGAACTCATGAGGGTTCTCCAATTTCCATGGCCATAACTCTCTAACCGTGAGGAGTTATGCAACTTTTTGTATATTACCAGAAATATCATGACATATACTATCCATATGGAATAATTTATCCTACAAATTCAATGATCTTCATCAAGTTATTCCTTAATCAAACTTGGGTTCCTTTTAACCCCCACCGTTGAATAACTATTCCAAAAAGAACATATAGAGGCACCTAGGAAAATAACATAGAATTCCAGAAGATGTGCATGTACTTGCAAATATGAGTTGAAGATCCCCATTCTAAGTATGTGCATCTCTAAATGGCATCAACAACATATGACACCCACGAAATTTGGACAAGTTTGTCAGACATCCTTGAGAAGCATGTTGCAATGTTTGTGAGTTTGTCATCATGGTGAGCATCAATTTATTATCTAATGCATTTAAGCTTGTTCTAGAGAGTCCCTTCTAACTACTAGGCATTAGATCGTTGGTTATACTTCTTCCTCCATCATAACTTGACTTGTTATTTTAGGTTCTTGGGATATTGGGTTACTTTTGGCGAAAATTGAGCATTACTGGGATTTGTTTTGAATCTGTCATTGTACCATTCCTGATCATACTTACCACTTTCCATCTCGTTATTCCCTGTCATATCCATTTCTTTAGGTTGTATAAACTAACCCAAGAATGGATCGTTCCTTATTCTATCGGAAGAAGGAGCTTTCAAGCTCAAAGGGAGACTAGAAAAATCCCTCCTTGGTTACATGCTCAGATGCTCACCCAATCCTATAACACTTGTGGATACATTGTGAGGATGTTACATAGTCTTTGGGGTGTTTGAAGCATTTAAGCATGTGTTTTTCAACACGAAAGGAAAAAAATAAAAAGAAAATGAATTATCCAAAGAAAGAAAATAAAAAAGAAAAAGGTCGTCAATCATAAGAATATCACCTGAGTGCTACATATTTTCTGGGTTATATCGTGTGACTAGATGTGGTAAAAGGAAAATAAAGGGTTTGGAAGGTATCACCTCGAAAATAACATGAACCAAGTGTGTTTTCTACCCTCATCAAAGGAACCCATGAATGAGATACTACAGTCCCTTGTATGTCATTTTCCTAACCTTGAAGTCTAACCCGATGACCATCTCATAATCATTACATTATGACATTTTTTTTAAGTGGTAAAAAAAATCATCAAAAACTAAATTTGGAAAAAAAAACACATAAAAACATGCTCGAGAAAAAACAAAAAAATATTAACATTTTCACAAGAAAATAGTAATTATATATATATATATATATTAAAAAAAATGATAAAAAATAGAAAATAACAGGTAAAAAATAATTCTTATGTTAAAAGTTATGTCTAATTTAGATAGGATGCTAAAGAGTTAGATGATTTAGCAGAGATGTTTAGATTTGGTCCTATTTTCCAGGATCAAAGTCAGATTGTTGTGAACAAATTAGGGTTATTTTTGTATTTGGTGAGATCTGATCCTATTTTCCGAAACATGGATTGTTTTCTGAAATATGGATTGATCTTCACGAGACGGAGAAAATAGAGAACACAACCATGGTTTAATAAGAAATCAATTTGTTTCATAAACATGTCTCTGTTTTTCATATTGATCGTGGATTTGATTCCATCGTGATTTTCTTGTTTCATTTTCAAATTTGCTTTATCATTTATCGTGCTAGAATGATTGAATTTCAATATGAGAGTGGGAGGAGAAATTACATAGTTTCTTTGGATAAACGAACATTTGTAGGTTCCAACTTTAGTAGAATTCCTAATTTTGTGAACCTCCAAAAGAATTAGTGATACCACCAAGTCTAGTGGCATTAGACCGACCCTTTGGAAACTTTGTGAACTGTACAATGTGTATTCCCGATGGTCGACGAATCCAAATGTCGACGGGCTGATATACTGGAGTACCAGGATCATAGAAGTCCAGAGTAGCAACAAACTGGTGGAGCTCGGGACCAATGGGTTGGTAAATATTCGATCGAGGAGATCGGATCATACATTAGAGTATCGGGATCGGGAGGATCATGTAGACGAAACGAGTGTAGACTAGGATTTCGGGACGTGGTGACCCGATACATTGTTTTTGAAAAAACACCTGATTGAAAAAACCTTCAAGTGATTGAATTATTTCACATAAATTGATGGAAATTCAGTAGTTTCATAGAATAAGGAGGATAGGCAAAAAATTCTAGATAAAAATGGAAATTTCTCCTTGTATGAAATAGAAACCAGTCTGGATCGGTATCAACAAGTTGTGCAGTTTGTATTCATCCATATTAGAGGATCCCTAGACATTAGTTTTCCCTCCTATAATCCCTTGTCCTTCACTAATGTAGTGAAGACCGGGAATTATATTTCTTTAAAGGAAAATACATCCCTCGATATAGCTTACATAATGGATAAATCATATGACATTCCAGTGTTGGAAGTGGAACATATAATGGTCCATTGTAATGACATATTATAAATACAACATTTCAATGGGATTTATCCATCTATGTCAAATCTTTATGGATGGTTGAGCTAGAATTATACTACTTATTATCAGGTCCTCCTCTACTCCAAGAGATTCTTCATTATAATTTTTAAAGTTGTGAAAGATCATTAGATAGTGTTTGATAAGGGCCCTTGTTTTGTGGAAGGGTGGGCTTTTACTTTCAACCTTCACTATAAGAATTTTATCCAAGATCTATGATTATCACAATAACCCTAGTCTAGATAAGACTTCTAAATACTCCTCTCCACTTGTGGTTTGAGTATATTTTTGTAGCTATTGGAAACAATTTTAGATGACTTATTAAATTAAATGTAGATTAGATTTCCCATGGTATTATCACCTATGCGTCTATATGCATGGAACTCAACCTCAATGGGGGTTTACCCAATTGTTATATTAAAATAACTACCAACTTAATGAGAACTATTGAGAGTTCTAATATTTTAATAGGTTGCATTTAGTTGATGTTTTTACATCCATTTTGAAAAGTGGCAATACTGGTAGCTCCCTTCCTTCGTCTTCAAAATTACAACCTTTTGCAACCATGGCCTTAAAATCCTTGTAATGATTCCAACACAATCCTTAAAATCACCCCCCCAAAAAATAGAAATAGAAACCATTCTGTATCGGTATCAACAAGGCTGATACAATGTAGTTGGTCTTCATCCATATTAGAGGATCCTTAGACATTAGTGTTGTTAGGGTTCTAAACTGCACATAGGTAGAACAATATGTTCAGATGTAATACAAGTCAATATTAAGAAGGCCTTGTAATAAAATATAATAAGTCGAATGTAAGAAGACCTAATAGAAGCTTCCACTTCTAGAATGATCTTCCTATAGATGCTTCTTTTGATAGAAATATTTAGTATAAATAGGAGTGGAGGGTATGANTATATGCATGGAACTCAACCTCAATGGGGGTTTACCCAATTGTTATATTAAAATAACTACCAACTTAATGAGAACTATTGAGAGTTCTAATATTTTAATAGGTTGCATTTAGTTGATGTTTTTACATCCATTTTGAAAAGTGGCAATACTGGTAGCTCCCTTCCTTCGTCTTCAAAATTACAACCTTTTGCAACCATGGCCTTAAAATCCTTGTAATGATTCCAACACAATCCTTAAAATCACCCCCCCAAAAAATAGAAATAGAAACCATTCTGTATCGGTATCAACAAGGCTGATACAATGTAGTTGGTCTTCATCCATATTAGAGGATCCTTAGACATTAGTGTTGTTAGGGTTCTAAACTGCACATAGGTAGAACAATATGTTCAGATGTAATACAAGTCAATATTAAGAAGGCCTTGTAATAAAATATAATAAGTCGAATGTAAGAAGACCTAATAGAAGCTTCCACTTCTAGAATGATCTTCCTATAGATGCTTCTTTTGATAGAAATATTTAGTATAAATAGGAGTGGAGGGTATGACAACCCTAGCTTGGATATTATTGTAATAGAGCTATACTTGACTGGAGCTTGCCCCCTCGAAGAGGCCCGTGAACATTTCTCTAAGAATCAAAGTGTTATTTTTTTTGTTATTCTTATATCATTTCAGTGTTATTGCGGTGATTGTTCTGGTTACATCATTGTTATTCTGCCATTTCCAACATTTTATTTTTGTTCTGCATACTTCTTATATATGGTATATTACAAGTGGTATCAAAGCACTTTCCTTGGAAGAAATTGTCGGTTAATTTTTTTTTCAGGGTAGAGATGTATTTCGGCATCTTTAAGCCACAAGGATCTTTCATTACATGCATAAACCTGCATTTGAGGGACTCATACTGATGCAGGAGCATCACCAACAACAAGCGAGCGCAGAGGTGGAATATAGCTAGGATGAGCGCAACGCATTTTTGCACATGATGAAAATGTTTTGAAATGTTTTGAAAGACTAAGGAAGAAATATTAATGAAATAGTTAAGGAAGGCGTACGCGCATTTATGAATAAGTGATTGTAAACAGATCTTAAGCGATTTCTCTCATCTGTAAAAAATCAAGGCATTTATGCATAGTAAATGAAAGTAGGTAGGTTTGAATGAAGATTAGACAGTTTAGAGCGTAGGAGGGAAAACCGACTATAGACACCCTCACCTTGGTATCATTGTAACATTATAGAGAGATCATTAAGCACATTAGCATAGAAAAGAAGAAATTTGTAGCAAAAGAGATGTAGAGGAGAACCCATGTATAGAAGCTTGAATTAATATATGAAGCTTTGATTCAGACTCATGGTGTCATGATGTTTTCTGTATATAAATGGTAAATGGTATGCTTAGAGTTGTTTATTCTCTCAGTTATGCATTTGTTTTAATACTGTGTGTGTATGTATGATTTCATGTTGAATGTTTGAAGTCTGAGAGAGAAAGAGAATGAGGTTCAATTTTTCTCTTCCTGAGAAAATTTCCTGCAAGGAGTGTAGTGAAATGTCTGCAAGGAGTGCGTGACAAAGGTTTAGAGTTTATCTCTGAAAGATTAGGAGAGATA
>SNQJ01S0046561.1:0-48662 GCA_010110895.2 Picea sitchensis
ATCCCCTTAACTTCCAAATTGTATTGTACCACTAGGAATTTGTGTTATCTCCCAATTCTTGCATTGCCAAATATCCAAGCTTCGTCGAATACTAACCACCAACTTTATTGAATGACCAAATAATTTCATCCTCTAATTTGGATAAGTGGATACGAACCTTATACAATTCAGAGGTATAAAGAGTCCATTGATCATGTCATATTGCATCAATCCCAAGATCCACAATAGAAAGTCACCCCTGATTCCATATTGTTGTATGAACAACATCCCTAACCCTATTTAATGTACATTAACCCAGTTCATGGAGTTGGGCCATAAGACCTTCATGGAGGAAAATATTATCTCCACCTCCAATAATAACATCCATCCCTATCCTTACATGTGTACTTGTGCCAATCTTCCATACCAAATAGTTTCCTATGATGGTAAGGGCAAGTGAGATAACCCTCTACTAGTTTGATACATTGTGAGTACTCTTATCTCTTTTTCTTATCCAATCCAAAATAGTATATGGTGCAATATTTTTATCGATTAGGATACATCTCCAAAGACTATCGCTAGTCATGAATACCCATAAACATTTGGTTGTTAATGCTTTGTTGGGCCCTCCGTTTTTTAAGAGAACCTAATTTTGCGGAAAGGCCAAAGTTTTGCGGGAAAGCATAATAGCACAATAGAAGATTAGAAGCGACAGAGAATAGATAAGATAAGTGAAAAATTTAACTGCAAGAGTGCCAGCAGTGAAAACAGATCATGGACTAGTTGGACGAGCAAGTGGAAAGAGCCAGAAGCTTCGAGCGCATGCAAAGAGAAAGCGAGAAAAAAAATGCTCTGCGGAATCAAGAAAGGACAATAGCGGAATCAAGAAGATAAGAAGCACCCGAGGGAAAACTAGAAATATGGGAATATGTAATGGGAAAGGGTTAGTTGGTTGTTAGTCATTTTGTGCAATGTTAGATTGTTGTCGCTAGTATTGTTGGTGTTCTTCCTCTGTTATCAAGTTATCGCCATTGTTGTTGTTGAGTCCGGTGCGATAAGTTACTATAATGGATTTTGTGGAAATAATTGTACTTGCACAGTAGTGATAGAGTCTGTAGAGGGTATTGGAACATGGAGCGTGATGTATAAGCTATGACAAGAAGGATGTACTCACGGGATCATGAATTATGAGATACTAATAATATAAGAGATCGTTTGGGCCCTAAAATTTTGGTTCTGATGTATATGAATATGTAGTTTCTTCATTGCACAATTACTTTTGTATTGTGTATTTGGTATTTAGCCATTATCTTTGATGTATGGACTTGTTTGTATGTTGTGCAACCGGGTTAATGTGATGGTTATGCTAATTTATACAATTGGTAATATAATTATTTATATGTTAAAGTAAGACTTTGCATTATGTTGTGCTAGATCCAATGATGCATCCTCTTTGATTCACTTCACCTCTCACAAGTCTCAGTTGTGCTTTGGGTGAGACCTACTTCCCTTGTGGAAGATTGAATATGCCAGTGTTGCTAGACTACAGTGGTATCTTTGTTGGTAAACTCAGAGAATCCCGATATCCAATTTTGCACCAACATGCTTTCCCAAAGATCTAGATATATTTTAGGCCCCATCCCCAAAATTTCTTAGGCTTTGACAAGCTCTTCCAATTAGCCAAATGTGAACCAAGGTATTTTTCACTTCCCTTCCATAAATAGTTAAAATGTATATTTCTAATGTAGTTGAGGATACCTTTCATAATGAGAGCCAACAAGTGTCAGTGTATTGGTATAGCCTCGAGCACTGATTTGAACAAGATCAATCTACCTTTGTGGGATAGCCAACAATTGTACCAAAAACTAATTTTTTGTTCAATTATAGTCAATAGCCATTTCTAGTATGATATGTTGTAATTATTTGGCTTGAGGAAACACTCAAGGTATTTAAGCCCATCGCTCAAATCATATGATGAAAAATTAAATATACCAGAGATATCTTGTTGAATTCCTTCCTCTATATCTAAAAATTAGATAACAAACTTATGATTGTTAATAAGCATACATGTTGCATCACAAAATAGCTCCACGATTTCTTTTAAGGCCCTTCATTCAGAATCTATACAATAGAAAAAGATCAACACATCATCCACAAAAAGAAAATGAGTGAGGCGCTCGGCCCTATCCATCTTTACATCTTGGTTTTTTTTACTTGTTTGGCCTCCAGGATTGCCCAACTAAGCCGTCAACAACTAGAAAAAACATATATGGCAAGAGGGGGCATCCTTGGCACAACCTCCAAGTAGGTTTGAAGAAATATGAACCTGATCCATTGATGAGGATATCAAAGGAAACAATAGTCACATAGAACATAATCCATTTCACCGTAGGGAGCTCAAAGACAATATGGAGAAGCAATAATTTGAGATATAGCCATGACACCTAGTCATAGGCTTTGGAGAGATCAATTTTAATGAACAAAACTAGATACTTTCAAGTTTTATGGTACACATGCCTTCCTGTGTCGAGCCAATGGCTTCATGTTTAAGCCTCCCCTTTAAGAAAGTGATATGTTCAGAAGAAACAACATTTGATAAAATGGGTTTGAGCCTGACTACAATGACCTTTGCGATAATTTTTTACAGTAGTTACACAAGGAAATCAAATGAAAATCATCGAACATGTTGGAGCAATCCTTTTTGGGAATAAAAACTCTAAATTTTGTATTGATGTTGCTTACCATTTTTCCGGACCGATGGATCTCTTCCACAACCCAGAGAAGGTCATCCCCAAGAAGTGTTGATGATTACAGTTGCTTGAGACATCCTCCAGGACATAGACTAAGTGAGTCAACCTGAGAGAGAGCCCATGAGTTGGGTGTGCCCATGAGATGGGTGTGTGGTTCCTCTATGAGACGGAGATGGAACGTTGTGCCTCTGTGTGGGGTGAGAAAGCCCATGAGCTGGGTGTGTGGTTCCTCTATGAGACAGAGATGGAACATTGTGCCCCTGTGTGGGGTGAGAAAGCCCATGTGATGAGTGTGTGGTTCCTCTCTAAGACAGAGATGAAAATTTGTCTGCCCTTGTGTGGGGAAGCCCATGAGTTGGGTGTGTCGTTCTCTCTGAGATGGAGATGAAACGATGTATTGGTCTCCTCTATGCAGAGAGTTGATATTATTTGATACTCCAGATGATTCTCCCATGAGACAGAGTGAGAAAGAGATCTGTTGAGTTGGACGTGCCTGTGGCTAAGCACATGTGAACGTGATCCTAGTGGTTGAGCACTAGTGAGTGTGATTCTCCCGTGAGGCATAGTGAGATAGAGATGAGGACATCCCTGTGGTTGAGCACAGATGGATGTGTCCCTAGTGGTTGAGCACTAGTGGGTGTATGAAATCCCTTGCTATATTGTACAAGAGTCAGACTTACCTGTAACCCTATTTGTGATTTAAAGGGTACAGGTTAGCCCCACCATAAAGTGAAAGATAATTAATATGGTAATTATTAATTATATTGTGAGTTATTGAGGTCAGCCATGTTGTGCCAATAGATAGTATTGTTGATAGGCTCAGTCTAATATAAATAAAGGTAAATTCCCCATTGAGGAATCATAACACAAGTGTGAGTTTGGAAATTTCAGCAAGTACTTGTTCTTGGGCTGAAGTACGCACCTCTCTTGGGCACTAGTCTTCTAGGTTTTGTGAGCACCCTTTTGTGTGATAGGTTTATGGTGTGGGAGGTCTTTCTCTTGAAGAATATAGCAACATATTGGTTGGGTTTTCTTCCCTTGTTGAGAAGGGTTTCCCAAGATACTTCTTGTGTACTTGTGCAGGGTGTTTCTTCTTGTGATCTTGGTTACTACAACAAATTGTTTATGGTATAACTGCAATTGTCTATGGTTCAAGTAAAATGCTAAAATTGGAATGAACTTCATGCTTGAGCCTAGCTTAGAAAAAAACAACAACAGCATGGTAGTAGAGCACAGGTCTTGAAGAACCCAATGCACAAGCATTCAAAGCCATCCGCCCTCTTCTTTTGCAGTTTTGTATGACCCTCTAGGGTTTGCTGCAATTTTGTATGACCCTCCTTTTCTGAGGTGTTTCAGCACCTTAAACTTGGACATTGGGGATAAAGTTGTACATGAGCGTATGACCTCCTTCAGTGCACCTCCATCAAGTCTCAGAATGCATTTCCGAGTATTTTGGATTTTTGGCCCTAGGGTTTCTAGGGTTTCACAATTTTCTGCAGATTTTTTGGTTTTAGGGTTTCTGCAACTCATTGAAGGAGATTTTTAGCTCACCAGTATTCATGTGACTCTCTTAAGGCTTATTGTTGGCAGTCATAAGCCAAACAAAACCTAAGGTTACTAGCCTAGTTGACAAGGGTTTGTGAAGAATCTGAAAATATGGTGACACCATGCCTACCATCTTCATGAAGATGTCAGAGGACATAGATCAGCCAGGTGCCATTGGAGAAATCATATCAACACCATATGGTATGCACTTGTATATATTATTTGTATCATTGTCACGAGGGTACTTGTAGGAGGAAGGAACCTTGTTGAAGTCATGGATCCAGAGGGATCTCAATGCATTCAGAGGAACAACCCACTCAAAGTGAAGACTCCAGGTTTGATTGTTTTAATTATCATGCCTCTAACCTACATTTCTAAAGTTTGCTACATTACAAGTAGGTGTTATAGCTATGAAAACAATCCTTAAATTGTTTTGATTCTGGAGATGTACTCATTATTCTCCTTTAGGAGATATTCTTGTTTTGTTTCCTTTCATTTGTTTTCTTGTTCCATGCAAGTTAACAACACAAGAAGATGGTTATACTTCAGACTTTAGAGGGAGTTAGTTGAATTTAAAGGGAATCACTTGACTCAGAGGGAGTCAAAACTAGTTGAGAAGGAGGAAGAACATAACCATCATCGAGGCAACGAATGTAATGATGCATGATCATAAGTCTTCCTATGATTTTGTGGGCAGAAGCATGAATGGAAACAGTGTATGTTCATAATAGGAGTTCTCACCAGATTTTGAAGAACATAACTCCTGAAGAAGCCTTCACCGGAGTGAAGCCTGAGATTGAACACTTCAAGATATTTGGGTGCCCAATGTATTTTCATGTACCCAAAGAGAAGAGGCCCAAGCTAGACCCTTCAAGGAGAAAGGATACATTTATGGGATACAATGAATCTTCGAAGGCATATTAGATCTACATCCCTAGTCAGAGACAGATTGAGATAAGAAGAGATATTATCTTTGAAGAAGAGATAGCCTTTCAAAGATCCAAAGAATCTCATATGGAAATTGATAGTGAGACAATACCTTATCCTCCTTCAACAGTTTAGAGGGAGACATACATTATTCTAGTTGATATGCCCGAAGATATTGCAGTAGGGCATAAAAGGCTTGTTTGGGCTCTACAAACTCTGCAGGAGGTAGAGGGACATACAACCACTCAAGGCACATCCCAAGACAATAAGAGACTAAAGAGATTTTTGAGCTACCTTTAAGCCATGAGCCACATCATTGATTCCGAGCCTTCTTTTCATGGAGAAGCAACATGTGAACATGTATGGCAAGATTCCATGACAAAAGAATATTAGTCTATCTTGAAGAATGATGTATGGGATATCGTTCTGAGACCAGAGGGGAAGTCTGTAGTGACTTCCAATTGGATCTATAAGATCAAACATGCAATTGATGGAAGTGTCGAGAAATACAAAACGAGATTTGTATCCATAGGATTCTTTATGAGTTTGGGTTTCAGAAAAAGTGTTGTTGATCCAACCTATATTATCACATTGTTGGTGACGAGAGCCTGATTTTGGTGACTTATTCAGGAAGCCTTATTGTTGGATGCAAGCATGCTTTGGCTTCTGATTACGAGATGAAGGACCTTGGTATGATGCAATACTTCTTGGGACTAGAAGTATGACAGAGGACTGATGAGATTTTCCTAAGATAAGGAAAATATACAATCAAGATATTCGGTATGACATAAGTGAAAATCCATGCCTACGTCGATGATGATGGATTTGAAGAAAATAAATGATGTTGATTCAGACAAGATTGATCCACAACTGATTGGATCATTGATGTATCTCGTTAACAAGAAACCTGATATATGCTATGCAGTGAATGTGCTTAGCTAGTTCATGAGCCAACTAAGACAGACTCATTGGATAGCAACAAAACATGTATTGAGATACCTACGAGGCACAGTTGGATATGGCCTGAGATATGCCTCCAGTGTAGACTTGAGCTTGCAGGGATATGCCGATGCAGATTGGGCATGGAGCATAGTGGACAGGAAGAGCACCAACAATTGTTGCTTTACTTTAGGGTTTGCCATGGTTTCCTAGTGCACCAGGAAACAAAGCGTTGTGACATTGAGTACCGCAGAGGCATAGTACATATCATTGAGTGTGGAAGTCTGCGAAGCAGTGTGGCTTCGCAAACTTCTGACAGATTTATTCGATCATGAGATGGATCCTACTACTATTCATTATGATAACCAGAGATATGTGAAGCTCTCTAAGAACCCCGTGTTTCATGATAGATCGAAACATATCGAGATAAAATATCACTATATCATAGACATAGTGAAAAGGAAAACAATACACGTGCATTCTTCACCAAACCGCTTGCCAAGACGAAGTTCGAGTACTTTCATGAGAGACTTGGCCTGGTGGAGAATGCCTCCCTAGCCGAGAGGGAGTGTTGATTATTACAGCTGCATGAGACATCCTCCATGACAGAGATTGAGTGAATCGACCTGAGAGAGAGCCCATGAGTTGGGTGTGCCCATGAGATGGGTGTGTGGTTCCTCTCTAAGACGGAGATGGAACGTTCGAGATGGAACGTTGTGTGCCTCGTGGTGGGGTGTGAGAAAACCACAGATGGGTGTGGTTCTCTTTGAGACGAAGATGGAACATTGTTTCCTTGTGTGGGGTGAGAAATCCCATGAGATGAGTGTGTGTTCCTCGAGAAAAAGATGGAATGTTGTGTGCCCCAATGTGGGGAAGCCCATGAGTTGGTGTGTCGCTCTCTCCGAGATGGAGATGAAACGATGTAATGGTCTCCTCTATGTAGAGAGTTGAGAGGTAGATGTGATACTCCATGATTCTCCCGCGAGACGCAATGAGAAAGAGATTTGTTGAGTTGGAAGTCCCTATGGATGAGCAATTAGTGAGTGTGGTTCTCCTGTGATACACAGTGAGATAGAGATGTGATGTAATATGCCAGACATGGGAAAATGTATGCGTAATAGAAATAAAATGCTAGGAAATGACAATAACAACAATATAAATCCAAACATCCCACAATAATCAAATGATAAGAGAATAATAACGTAAATAACACTTTGAATCTAAAAAGCACAATTCACCTGCCTCTTCGAGGGAGAAACCTCCATTGATCGAGCTCTATTATTAAATGATATCCAAGCTAGGGTTCTCATACCCCAATTCCTATTTATACTAAAAGAAGCATCTAGAGGATCCTTCTAGAACCAAGCTTCTATTAGGTCTTCATCCATTTATTCTATTTTTATTGAAAGGCCTTTATTAATATTGACCTTTATTACATCTAAATATATTGTTCTACCTATGTGTGTTAGACCCTAACATGTCCGCTCTTAAAAACAACCTTGGTCCTCGGCTTGAGATGAGGGGAAATTGTTGTAGAATGGTGCTCAGGTTCCCAAGTGACATATGCTAGAGTTGTATCTTTCCATTGGAATACCACTTCCTTGATGGTTCTCCTGGACATGGGCAATGCTCATGTCGGTCCAACCGCTTTCTCGGTCAGACAAATGGATCCTTCTTCACCACCGAAGGTTGGTTTGAATTTGGCACCTAGCTCCAATCACCTTGTTTAAGCATGAAAAATGAAACTGCGATGTAGCCGGAATGGTCAAGCAAAGCTAACCGACAGCTACTTGTCCTACACACGCTTGGAGAATGGTATATGACCATAGCCTACGCTTACCGACAATGCTCGGCCTTGAGGGAAGTTTGCTATAAGGTTGCAATCAAGAAACACCGATCCCCTTCTCGAAATTGACGCTCAGAGTGACCTGATATGTTTGTTGCTTCGCATTCCCGCGACCAAAAATATCTTGAGGGCACGGAAGAATAGCCTTCCTTGAGTTGTAAATGTTAGGTCGACCGCCCGACCTTCGAGGCACCCGATATATGAAAGAACTGGCGTACGGCGTCCATATACCGCTCAAAGGAGTCAGTCATGATGTGTGAAGCTGTATGGTATGAAGGCGTTGTACCACCATTCAACCAGGGGTAACCATTGAGCCCACTAATTTTGCTTTTCTAAGGAAAAACACCTCAAATATGTTTCCAAACACTTGTTGACAACTCTCCGCTTGGCCATTAGTTTGGGGATGATAATATGTGCCGAGATGCAATTCTGCGCCTTGTATCTTGAACAATTCTTTGCCAAAATTGCTTCAGAAAGTTAGTCGTGATCAGAACAATAGAGTGTGGCATGCCATGAAGTTTGAAGACCCGATCCATGAAAATTTGAGCCACCGTGGGATGTCAGAATATGTTGAAGTGTTAAAAAATGAGCATACTTGGAAAGGCAATCAAAAACCAACATGATGACTAATTTATTTCCGACAAGGCTTCCAGAATAAAATCCATAGAGATATCCTTCCAAATAGTAGGTGGAATCTGGAGCGGTTGTAGTGTGCCCAAGATTTGACTGTTTCTCCCTTGTTGCATTGGACACATTACCACATTCAAATAATAAAATCCACGAATGTACCGCTTGATACCATCCCGTAAAAGGAACGCTGATCTCGCCATATGTTTTGGTGAACCTCGAGTGCCCCGTTGTGGCTTCAGTATTAGCTTCGAAGTATCGATTTAATTTTTGACTATTCACTTAAATACAAATGGCCTTTGTATCGTTCATCAAGGAGCCAAGAGTACCTTGGGGAAAAAAGGAGAATTGGACTACAATTGTTATATAAGATGCAAACTTTTGGGATCATATAGCCATTCCTGGCAAACGGCTTGGAGCCAATCGGGTATAATGAATGAAAGAGAAAAAAGGGGATCCTTCATATTCATATTTTCGTGAAAGTGTAATTTAAACCACATTTTCTTTGCCTTTTCTTGTAAATGATCTCATAATCATATCCACAAAGCTTAGTCACCATTTTTTGTTGTTCTAGGGAGGAAAGGCATTGTTCTGTAAAATACTTGAGGCTTTGATGGTCTCTGTTAATGGAAACGCTGTCTCTAACAGATACATGCCACAATATCAACGGCCATGCAAGTAGCCAACATTTCCTTTTCATAGATGGATTTTCCCAGCATTTCTTTCCATAGTTGCTGGTGAAGGCCAGGTTGACCCTCTTGCATACAAGGATTACCACCACCCCCTTTCCCCGAGGCATCACATTCCAACACAAAGCTCCTTGGTGGAACGGGAAGCATGGTGGACCGAGGAAAGTACATGGATATCTTCTGGTTGTTTGAAAAGCTTGAGCTGCAAATTGAGTCCAAGTGAAAGAGTTCTTTAGGAGAGCAATCGAGAGGTGCTACAATCTTTCCCATAATTCTTAACAAACTTGAGATAATACCTCGTTAAGCCTAGAAATCCACCTAAAGTTGTTAAGAGTCTTTGGTGAGGCTAGTCTGCATAGCTTCAATCTTTTAGGGTCCACCCCCGACACCATCATCCTCAAGCAACCGATGACCCAAGTATTCTACTTTTGAGGTGCCAAAGGCACATTTATATTGTTTGAGGAAAAGTTGATTTTTTAGAGAGTAGATGGAGAACTGATCCACATGAGTAAGATGGTCCATCCGTGTTTTGCTATAAATGAGGATATCATCAAAGAAACTAAGACAAAATGGCTGGAGAAAAGGACTAAATTCATGATTCATGAGGCTTTGGAAGGTGGAGGGGAATTACACAAGCCAAAGGGCATGACCAAAAAACTCATAGTGGCCCTCATGGAGTTCTAAAGGTAGTCTTGGGAATATTTCTCCGCTTTCATACTGCGATTCGGTGGTAAAATCAACGAAGATCCATTTTAGTGAAGAATTAAGCGCCACTCAATTCATCCGTGAGGGTCATTAATGACAGAATGGGGAATTTGTTTTTCATGGTAAGTTTGTTGAGGCACTGAAGTCAACACACATTCGCCACATAAACCTTATTTCTTCGTGACCATGACCACAGGAGAAGGGCTCTAATTAGGCTTAGATAATGCCTGGATTAATGAGTTCCTGGACCATTTTCTCAATTTCTATTTTTGGGAAAGGGGTGACACATACATATATTAGAGGAAGGCTTCCGGCCAAGGAATGGAATGATCATGGACACATCACAGAAGGAGTGAGTCTGTGGGGAGTGAAAAGACCACCGATGTCTATAAAGGATGGTTTGAGGTCTTAAGAGACCGAGAAATCTCTCATACTTGTACCTATTACGGAGTTGGGTGATACCAACGACCTTTTTGAGCAAAATTTTCCATGCCATGGGGAACTAATGATCTCAAAGAACCAGCAGTGATGCCTGGGAACTTATATTGGTGGCCCTCCCAAGCCATTGAATCTGCATGGTTAAGTCTTTAAAAATCCATGAGAATGGGACCCAAAGTCCCAGTCTGCACCCAACACAATAACGCAACCTCCCATGTCTAGCAAACATAAGGGATTGCAGGTCATCAATTTGAGAGACACACATTTTCACAATGCCTCTCCACGTTTCATGGAACCACCATTGGCAATCATGATTTGGAAATTATTGACTAAGATGATGCAGCAATGAGTTTCTTGGCAATGCGACGATGAATAAAATTACGGGTTCTACCACTATCAAACTTAATCGATGACCTTCTGTTTCTTAATGTAACCGACAGCTTGAGGGTTTGGGGGAGCTTTATATTTCAATGAGAGCATTGAGGAAACGACTGTTCCATCGAGGGTCCGGGAGGGAAGGAAGGTTGCTGATTCAGTGACTGTATTAATAAGGGGAGTTTCTATGATCCTCTCCCAAAGTATCCTCGGATATGGCCATAAAAGATTTTGTTCTTTACACCTTTGGTCTCGAAAACATTTGTCATCACAAATATAACAAAATGCCTTGAGTTGGTGTTCAACCATTTCACCCCTAGTCAATTCTTGGATTCCTGAGGAGCAAAGGAGTGGGGATTTACTCGCTTAGGGCTTAGGATAAAGGAGGCTTTTCAGCTTTGAGAAGATACAACCCGTTGTGCTTCTTAAGCTCTTTTAGTATCCTCCACCAAAATTTGAGGCTGAGCCATGAGTGAGACATGGGCCCCATCTCATCCTTGAGGTCACCGATAAACAATTCTCGGAAAAGGGCACTTACGTCCTCTGTTTTAAAAGCTAGGTGCTCAAAGGCAACTATAAAATCTTCCATTGTACCTTATTGTTTCAATAACTTTGTCAAACCACCCAAATGGTTGGTGTTAGTGTCAGTGTTCATAAAGCTCGCCACAAAAGGTGTCCAAGCAATATACCCTGATGAGAAGTTTTTCTCCATTGCCACCATTGCTAACGTTTGATCTAGATGGAGAACACATCGTAGCTTAGCCAAGCCATCTGGTGAATGTCGCGATAAAGAGAAATACTGTTCCATTTGCGTTACCCAACCAGCAAGTATGAGCCATCAATTTGGCTCACATCTGGCTCCCAAGATCTAGAATCATGTTGAAAGTGATGGTTCCGAAAGTTGTGGGAATGAGAGGAATGATCACCTACCTGTGGGAGGTGAGGAAGAGGAAGGGTTATTTGTAGGGATATGTATCTTGGTGCATAGTGTTGAAAAGACTGATTCAAGCTGGGTGGTGAGGTCTTGTTTGGATTTTTCTCCACCAGGACCGTGATGGTTGTATTGATGGCATAACATTGGCACCGAAAGTTGTTTCACTTCTTGTTGGGTTTGGATGAGACTAGATTGCAAGGTGTTGAAGCGAGACTGTAGTTCTTGGTTACGGTTATGGGCCATGAGGATGTGTGAACTAAAAAGGGGTGGGTGCTGTCAAAAATTTTGTCTAAAAATGATATGAATGAATGTGATAAGGGCTTAAGAGATGAATCCAATGGAATAGGTCTCAAATAAAGGTGAAAACATTTCCATTCTTTTTTTTTTCTTCACACCATGGAGTTATACCCAGCCTGAAGGACACTCAGAGGAAATTCCAAATGCTTAACCGAAGAAACGTATTCATTGGGCAACCCGAACACGCTTGAGCAGTCAGATCTTGTCTCCGCTTTAATTTGTTGCTGTTTCTAGTACCTGGGTTAGGGTATTCAAGGGTTCTAGCTGCATAAGGGTTTGCCTCAGTGCTATAGTTCTTCGATATACTTGTGGGGTCCAACTGTAGTACTCGGTCCAATATCTCGTGGCACTAACTAAGGAGGATAGATTGTTCTTTAGTCGCATTCACTCCACTCACCCAGTGTACTAGAGAGTATCTTCCCCGAGTGTTGTTCTCGGTGACACTATAGCAGTCAGGCGGCTGATTGGTTTATCTAAAGAGGGCTTCAAGTAATCTAGGTTGATCCGTACACAGGTGTTGTCTGATGCGCTACCACTCGAAGGGGTACCAACAGAGGTTACAAGGGTGGCCAACAGATGTGCACTTAAGTACCACTTGTATTTCCTGCGTGTATGAATCCCTCAACCACGGGTTTATGTGCGTAACGAAAGATCTTTGTGACTTAACGACGCTGAAATACGTCTCTACCCTGAAAAAAAATTTAACCCACACTTTCTTCCGAGGAAAGTGATCTGATACCACTTGTAATATGCAAGATATAAAATGTATGCAAAACATAAATAAAATGCTAGAAATGGCAGAATAACAACAATATAACCAGAACATTCACCACAATAACACTGAAATAATATGAGAATAATAACAGAAATAGAACATTGAATCTAAAAGCAATGTTCACGGGCCTCTTCGAGGGGGCAACCTCCAGTTGAGCAGAGCTCTATTACAATAATATCCAAGCTAGGGTTCTCATACCCTCAACTCCTATTTATACTAAAAAGAAGCATCTAGAGGAAGATCCTTCTAGAACCGAAAGCTTCTATTAGGTCTTCTTACATCCACCTTATTCTATTTTATTGAAAGGCCTTATTAATATTGAACTTTATTACATCTGAATATATTGTTCTACCTATGTGCGGGTTAGGACCCTAACATGTGGACATCCTTGTGGCTTAACGCAGATGGATGTGCCCATAGTGGTTGAGCACTAGTTGGTGTATAAGATCCCTTGCTATATTGTACAAGAGTTAGACTTACCTGTAACCCTATTTGTGATGTAAAGGGTACAGGTCGGCCCCACCATAAAGTGAAAGATAATTAATGTAAAAGATAATTAATATGGTAATTATTAATTATATTGTGAGTTATTGAGGTCGGCCATGTTGTGTCAATAGACACTACTGTTGATGGGCTCAATCTAATATAAATAAAGGTAAATTCCCCATTGAGGAATCATAACACAAGTGTGAGTTTGGAAATTTCAGCAAGTACTTGTTCTTGGGCTGAAGTGCACACCTCTCTTGGGTGCTAGTATTCTATGTTTTGTGAGTACCCTTTTGTGTGCTAGGTTTATGGTGTGGGAGGTCTTTCTCTTGAAGAATAGCAAAGGATTGGTTGGGTTTTCTTCCCTTGTTGAGAAGGGTTTCCTAGGATACTTCTTGTGTACTTGTGCATGGTGTTTCTTCTTGTGATCTTGGTTACTGCAACAAATTGTTTATGGTATAACTGCAATTGTCTATGGCTCAAGTAAAATGCTAAAATTGGAATGAACTTCATGCTTGAGCCTAGCTTAGAAAGAAAAAAAAAATCAACAAGAAGATCAAAGAACTCTTCAAAGAATTCAGCACACCAATCGTTCGACCTGGGGCTCTTGTCTCTTTTAAAGGAGGATATTATAGCCAATAATTTTGGTTTGGTTATGTCACTATATAGATCTTGATTATCCTCATCATCTACCTATTGGGGAAAATAAGAAATGAGTTAGATCACTTCCCCCATTTTCACGTGTTCAGGCTCCTTACCTTAGAGCCATGTTCAACATTGATCTCCCATATAATATTGTATCTTTTTCGATGATTGGCATAATTTTGAAAAAAAAAATGTTTTGATCCTCGACAGTGATCTAGAGAGATCTACTCTTTGATCTCTATGTTTTCTCATTATCATTCAGGATTTTGGACCGCAAAAATTATAAATAGTAAGACTTCTCCAAATTAGTATTTGAGGGAAGAATCCCCATGTTCGTGGCATATGTTTGTTCAAGCTCCATTTCGATATCACCTAGCTCCCAATCTTTCACTTTCCTCCATTTCCTAGCCCAAGTGTCAACTTTCTCTTTAATCAAGCAAATAGAAACAACAAATTGTACACTGGCAGAAACCTCGACATCCTCCTTATAGTGATTCCAATTACCATGAACTAGCAAACAAAATTCTTCTCCTTCAGACCATAAAGGGGTGTACTTAAATGGTGCTTCATGTTTACCCATTGACTTGTCAAAATCTATAAAAATCAAAAAGTGATATGAGCATCATATATTTCCAACCCAAGACCGATAGATTCCTAAAGTGTTGGAGAAGGTCATTATGCACTAGGAATGTGTCCAACCTCTTTGATACCCCTTTCGCCTCTCCTTGATTGTTACTCTAAGTCGGGCTTAGTTGTATGGGATCTATGTCTACCCAACCGACCACTTCCATCTTATCCTTTAAAAAATCCACCAACATTTTCTCCTAATCAGATGGGCCCCATATTTCCTTTTTGTTAAGTGTTATATTGAGGTCCCCACTACATATAATATTCTCCAATTTTGGACAGTTAAGAGAGAAAATCCTGCTCCAAAAGGCTTATTTCCCTTCATATGGCCCATACAAATTGAGCAATACTATCGAGGAACCTAACTCCTAGATGTAGATTTTAGTATAAATTCCTAAAAAAGTAGAAAACATTTGGTAAGGGAACAACTCAAATACCCATCCCGAAAACATCTTCGTCAATCCAACAATGAGTATGTCGGTAGGACCCATGGTTTCTTGTATGAAAAGAATATCTGGCTCATCCAATTCAACAAATCATTTTAGGGATATATTTTTAGCCTACCACCCTAGGCCCCCTATGTTGATAGACATAATCTTTACAAGTGACTCAAAATCGAGGTTGTGCCTACTCTAAGGACCCCAGATATTAGTTTTTGTCTTCCCTGTGATATTTCTCGATGAGCACTTTCTTGTGCATGTTTGAGTGTGGAATTATTCTCCACTTTGGATGGCCCAGGAAGTTTGGGGCCATCAAACCCCAAACCCCCTAAGTGAGCATGTCTCTGAGAGGCATTTTGGGACCTCAATAAATATGGATCCCTACTTGAAGAGGCAGAGGTGGAGACAAGATATAGTGGTCTATGAGAACTTGAGGCTTGTAAAGAGGGGGAGTTTGAATCCTTATTGAGCCCAATGATAAGAGGATCCATGTCCTTTTTAGTATTAGAAAAATATGGCATAACTTTCCCCTTCATAGGAATAGGCCCCAAATACCCAAACCTAACATGTTCACTATCCACATGGTGTACATGAGTTGAGACAGAGTTGAGGACAATGGAAAGGAGAGACTTACCCAAATCTTAAAGAGGAGAGGTGCTTTTTTTCCATAATTCTTCAAGTTTACTCCACTGTGAAGGCAAAAGGTCCAAATCATTGTCAAGGTTGTCCCAGGGAGCCTAGTTCTCCTTGTCGCATGAAGCTCTGATATCCAAGGAAATTTTAATATCCCCAACCATAACATCAGACTGGACTCTTCCCCTATCAATTTGATAATGTTGGGATTTCATCCCACCGTTCCCTTCCATATGAGTAAATGGAGAAGGTTGTACATTCATAGTCCTTGGGACAGAGTTAGATTTTGCACCTAAGTCCTTAGAGCAATGCCACACAATACCCAAAAAATTCCTTTGAAATGGGAGCTCACAATATACCAAGACATTCCCTACTTTGTGGCATCAAGAACATATGAACATAACATTTAAGTAATCAAGTTGTCAAGTGAATGGTCACTCACCCACCACCTACTCCATCAATTCAAATAACTCTTGGTGAGGGTCCAAATCTACCAGGATTTGGGCCATCAAACAGAAACTGCTAGTCTTGTAACTATTGTTAGAGGCAATAAACTTACCTAATACCTCACCAATGGCTTTCAAATATGAATTGGACCAAAATTCAAGTGGTAATTTTGGGAGTTTAATCCAAGTTGGTGGGATAGAAAGAGTCTCTTCCTAGGCATCGAACAAAGGGTGCTAGGGTTTGGCACTGATTAAATGACTATCCCAATACCATCTCCCCTTAATCATTTTCTCGACATCTTCTTTGGATCGAAACAAGAATCCAATCCAGCCTTTGGAAAGGATATGGACTGTCATAATATACTCCAAAACAAGCATCCATTCTGATTGCATCTGACAACTGAGAGTAGACATTGAATCCCTGATAACACAAAACTTTCCAATCAGAGCGTTCTCATACAAATATTCAATTTAACTAACCTAGAGGTTGTCCCCTACAACCAAAGAGACCCCCCTTCCTTGCAATTTGTCAGTACTCTTGTGTTTGCAACCAGGGTTTCCTCTTGCAACATGAAAACCCCTATATTGGAGCTCCTCGAGATTAAGATTCCCTCCCATAAAACTAGATGAACAAAACCCATCAGGAGCACACTTAGCATGAGTGCCCATTGTAGATTTCGATGAACAACAAAAGTCCCTTGAAAGAGGTCTCTCGATCTCCCCGATCAAACGGAGTATCTCTTCAGTAACCGCATCACCAGGGCGGTTATTCACCAGTTTGGCAGTTTGAAAAAAATCCTTTTATAGATCTATAGATCGAAGTGATCTGACAATGTTAGGAGCCCTTGTAAAACATATCTGGCTAGATGGGCTCGTTCCCTCAATCGAGCACACGTCTTCAAGGTACGAAAACCTAGCAGGGTCATGTTGGAATGTATTACTTTGGAAGGTAATAATGTCTAGTGTTATGTAAAAGAGTTATTCCACATTCACCATGGAGTAAAACACTCTTGTTATAATTTATTATATAAAGAGGTGAAATTACATTTATCCCACATGTATTTTTGGGATGTAATTCCTTCATATCTCTTGGTATATAATATAGGTGAGAGAGACCCATGAGATACACACAATGAAAAAGTATAATATTTGTAAAGGGTAATGCATTTGTGGAGGTGCTCTCAAGTGTAAGATTGGAGATTTATGAAGAATAAAGAAGATAATACCTTCCCATGGATGTTTCCCCATTTTGGGGTCTTACCATGTATATCTAGTGTACTCTCCTTTTTCTCTTGTATCTTTCTTATTTTGATTATATATTGTTGTATGGATAGGAGGCTAGACTAGTAAGGTTTTGTTGTTTTATATTGTTGTATGTTTATTCATATATCTCAATATTCTAGCATGGTATCAGAGCAGGTTACTGTGCTCTACTTCTTTTAGTAATTTTTTTTTTCAACATTTTCTTCAAATTTACTTGGGATCTCCTTATTTTGTAGTTGTGTCGTCATATCTAATAGCCATTAAGGTTTCTCTTTAGATTTGGGCATTTTTCTACAAGATTGAGATTTTTTTTCTCAAAACCCTAACCCTTGTTTTTCAGATTTCTCACATTTATGTGCAATTTTTTTAAAAATCTGATCTCACCATTGTCTATGGAATGTAGCTTTCATCCAAGATCGATTGTTAGTTTGTCAAAATCAACTACTGTTTGCCCAATTTTAAATTGATTTGCCTACCCTAGCCTAGGTCATTTTAATTTTTGGCAAAACTAAAGTTTTTTTGGTAAATTTTTAGGGTTGGTATTTACTGAACCTAGTTTTTTTTTTGAAATTGTTGTCTTTTGATGCAGGAGTCCATTTATGGTGACTTTTTTTTTTTGTTGGGTGTGGTTTTTCACTCACTACCTCACTAGCCAACCCACTCTCCCATTAGAGACCATATGAACTATACAAATTGCATTTTTTGGATGTACTTTTCTATTTTTTGGCATTTTGCAGGTGTAAGAGGTCGTTTTATCTCTTCTAAGGATTGTTTGAGTATTTAAGATGGTGTTCTTTCACTTTATAAGGTCAATTTGTATGTGTGAGCGGTCGATCTGTTGTGGGGGTCGAATTTACCTGCCGTATGACTGGATTTTTGTAGTGATTTGGCCTATTTCTCTTCAAATCCATCCATTGTTTGACGAATTTGAACTGTGGAAGGTCGACCTTGACTATTGAGCAGTTTTTTCTTCCTTTTGGGCATCCATTTACCCTCCATGCAGGCCGTACAACCACATTTTTGTTGAGCGATAGTTTCTTGGTGCAATGAGGGAAGATCTGTGGGTTTTCTCTCCTTTAGACAACAAATCCATGTCTTAAACAACAAAGCCATGTTTTTTGGGGGGCAATATGAGGGTTTCTAAGCATTTCCCTTCTTTGTGTGTACAACCAAGTTCTTACGACCACAAATTTCCTTTCTCACACACTGTACAACCTATATTTAACCTAGATTCTCTCTCTTTGCTCAGATCTAGGGTAAGTTACTCACAGGTACGCAAAAATTCAGTTTATTTCATCTTTTCTTCTATTTATTATCTTTGTTTCCATTAGGGTTTCATTTGTTTTCATCATAATGACTTTAGAATTATCTTTTGTTCTTGTGTTAGTGGGTCTTAACTATCTTCCATGGAAGAGAAAGCTAATTGATATTCTTGGGAGTAAGAATCTATGGCGGTTAGTTAATGGTGAACATAAGAAACCTACTAATCCTAAAGACTTGGTTATATGGGAAGAATGATGCGATCAAGCAAGATGACTCATTGGTCAAACAATCTCAGATAGTCTTCAGATACATATTGAGGCTGAAGATAGCTTGATTGAGGTATGGAAAAATTTAGCTTCTTTATTTGATAAATTTGATGATGTATCTGCTTACTACCTTGAAAAGAAAATCCATGAGTTAGATCCTAACGATTTTGAAAGAATAGAATAATTTATTGTTGAACCGAAAACCCTAAATGAAAAGTTAAATAATTGTGGCAAATATGACAAGAAAACGGATACATCCCTTGTCATTCATGTAGAACAAAAAAATCCTTCTTCTTTTGATGTGTTCATCCAAACTAGGAATAGAGCAATTGAAATGTCTCAAGGATCTATGAAACCTGCCTTTGAATATTTTTGTAAAGGTTTGATTAATGAGCAAGAAACTTTGGTTTCTTCAGGTTAATTTACTCCTAATAAATCTCTAATGGCACATAATAAAAAGAATCCTAATCAAGTTTTTCATAAAATCCAAAATCACATACTAAAGGATCTTCTCAACACTCTTCTAATGATGCTTGTGTTGATGCTAGTAAAAAGAAAGTGTTTAGTCCTTGTAAGTATCATGGAAAAACTAACCACCGAAAAGATTTTCTTTAAACAGAGATGCGAACTTGCTAAATCCAAGAAGAAATCCTTCGCTAAACAATAGGTTTCTCTTTGTCCTTGTTATGTTCAACTATTTAAATCTTCTTCTTATGTGGAATGGATTATGGATTTTGGTTCTTTTAACCATATGTCTGGTACTACTTCATTGTTTTCTTCTTATGACACTCAAAAGCACACATCATAGAAAGTTTCTATTGGTGATGGTAAACAACTTTCAGTAGTAGGTTCTGGTAATGTTAAAGTTCCTAATGGCACATTGGAAGATGTTTTTCATGTTCAAGGCATGCCCATCAATTTGCTTTCTATTTATCGCACATGTCAAAAAGGTTATAAGTTTGAAGCATGGCCAGATAAATATGTTCTTAAAGATACCAAACATAACTTCAAAGTAGTTTCTTCCGATCATGTTGATTATGATTCTAGTTTATATAAATTTATTGGTTTTCACTCACCTAAAAATCAACCATTTTATTCCTATGTTACTCATGTTGATGAACAAAGTAAACTATGGCATGAAAGATTAGGTCACTTGAGTTATGGTAAAATGCAAATGTTATCTAAAATGGTACTTGGCTTACCTTCAATTTCTTCCACTAAAGGTGTTTGTGAAGGTTGTGTTCTTGGTAAACATCGTATGGAAATGCTTGAGAAAAGTAAAGCTTGATGTGCTAAAGAACAATTGTAATTAATTCATAGTGATATCTATGGTCCTCTTGAAACTCCTTCTTTGTGTCATGCTGTCTATTTTCTTACTTTTATTGATGATTAGAGTAGAAAATCTTGTGTTTATTTTTTGAAACATAAAAGTTAAACCTTTGGTAAATTTCAAGAATTTAAATCCATGGTTGAAAATGAATTTGGTAAAAGTATTAAGACATTGAGAATTGATAATGGGGGGGAGTAAACTAAAAAGGAATTTACAGCATATTTATATAAGCATGATATTCAATATCAAAAGACTATTCCTTATACACCTCAACAAAATGGGGTAGCTGAAAGGAAAAATAGAACTTTGGTTGAAATTGCTAGATGTATGCTTTATTATAAAGGATTACATAAAAGGTTTTGGGCTGAATCCATTTGTTGTGCTTATTATATTTTAAATCGAGTTCCTACTAAGGCAGTTTTGCAGGTTACTCCTGAAGAAAAATGGAATGGAAGAAAAATCGATATAAGTAACTTTAAGAGATTTGGCAGTGAATGTTGGGCCCATATTCCCAAAGACAAACATAAAAAGTTAGAGCCCAAGTCTCACAAATGTATTTTCATTGATTATAGTGAGGATTCTAAAGCTTACATGTTACTTGATCCATCTACCCAAGGTGTTATCATTCAGAGAGATGTTCAATTTAATGAAGTCTCTCCTTTCCTGAGTCTATTGAACCTCATGTTACCTTGAATTTTCCCTCATCTCTTGTTACTCCCATCTCGGTTAACCCTTCTTCCAACTCTGTGACTAATCTTGATCCTAGTTCACCTACCTCTTCAAGCGATCCTCCTAAATGTTTCAAAGATGATAGAGTGGTTCCTACCACTACCCCTCTTCATGTTTGGGCCTAGAAAAATCTTGAATCTGTAGGTTTTGAGATTGGTATTCCTTCCAATACTCATTGAACTAGATCTGACTTTTCTCTTATGACTAAAGTTTTGGATACAGATGATCCTTCTATGCTCAAGCTAAGGACAAACTTGAATGGGGAAAAGCTATGACTGTGGAGTATGACTCATTAATGAAGAAAACGACTTGGACTCTTGTTCCCCTTCCTCTTGGGAATAATTTAGTTGGTTGTAAATGGATATGTGAAACAAATTTTACTACAAAAGGAGCGATTGAAAAATATAAAGCCCAATTAGTAGCAAAAGGTTTTTCTCAACAAGAAGGTAAATTGATTATATTGAAACTTTTGCTCCAGTTGCTAAAATGAACACTATAAGAACTATTATTTTTCTTATTGCATATTGTCAATGGGAAATACACCAAATGGATGTCAAGAATGCATTTTTGAATGGTGATATTCGTGAAGACATTTATATGCAACAACCACTCGTTTTGTCACTACCGAAACTTCAAGTTTGGTATGCAAATTACACAAGTCTTTATATGGTTTTAAGCAAGCACTTAGAGCTTGGTATGAGAAAAATGATACTTGTTTCTTGAAGAATGGTTTCAAACGATGTATATTTGATCTGGATTTGTATGTAAATAAATTTGGTGTTGAAGTCCTCACTGTTGTAATATACGTGGATGATATTATCATTACTAGAAGCCAATTTGCATCTATACAAGAATTGAATAATAATCTTAAGAATCAATTTGAAATGACAGATTTAGGCATCTTGCACTATTTTCCGGGTCTTTAGATTTGGCATATGTCTGATGGTATATTTATTTCACAGCCTAAGTATGTGACATATTTACTTGCTCGGTTCCGTATGAGTGATTATAAGCCTTCACCAATGCCATTTCAGTTCGATGTAAAATTAACTATTGATTATACTACTCCTCTTGTTGATGCTACTCTTTACCATCAACTCGTGGGCAGTTCGATATGTTTGACACACAATAGGCTTGATCTCTCTTTTGTCATTAGTATGGTCTTGAGGTTTATGCACTAGCCTCATGAAATTCATTGGCAGACAATAAAGAGAATTCTCAAATATTTATAGGGGATAGTGAATTATGGTGTTTTCTATTTGAGAAAGGCTACGATTTCTCTTCTTGGTTATACATATTTTGATTGGGAAAGTGGCAGTTTAGATAGATGGTCTACTGCATGGTACATATTTCATCTTGGTTCTTGTTTGATTTCATGGTCTAGTAAGAATTTGAGAACTCTTTCTCTTTCTTCCTATGAAGTAGAGTACATCGCAACTAAGGAAGCAACTAAAGAAATAGTTTGGGTATGACATGTTGTTACAAAGCTTGGACTGGTTCATAAATCAGTTACAATGTTAAGATGTGACAATTAGAGTGCAATTCAACTTGCATATAATCCACAATATCACTCCAAAATCAAACACATTGATCTTGATACTCACTACATTCGATATATTGCTACATATGGTGTTATTTCTTTGGAGTATTGTCCCATGGAGTAGTAAGTAGTAGATATCTTCACCAAATCCATGACAGAGGTGAAGTTTACATGAATTCAAAAGTTGTTAGGAATACAAGAAGTTGTCATCAAAGGGGGATGTTGATGTAATGCCATCTTCCTCCATAAGTGTTAGTCTGAAAGGTTTGTCTTTCTTATTCTTGCAGGATGTGTTGGAAGTTATCAAGAACTTTCATACTCATTGAGGAGAGGGAGGCCTAAAACCTTTGTTCAATATTGAATTATGGTTAGTCTCTTTAGGGGAAAACAATAAAGTTGTAGGTTAATGATTTAGGTTTCATGGTAGATATTAAGGAGGAGCAGAATAAGGGAATTCTAGTTTGACAACAATATCTCATTTTATAGAAGCAAGTGAAGGATCTTTCCTAACTGGTTGAATATCATCTATGCAAAATATCAATGTTAATCGTAGCTATGCAATTGCGTGAAGGAGTAGTGGGAGTAGGAGTGTCCTATTTTTTGAATCCATTTTCATTTAAGGATGCAATTCGATCTAAGTCACCTCCACAATTAGTTTAGAATCTCATTATACCAAGTTCGTATATTGTGGAGAAATATAACGAGGTGCTATCCCTAGGGATCTCTTATTTAGAGGTTAATGGATATCTTTCTTTACATAAATTAGCAGTAGTAATCCGTAATTTTAACAATTTTTGGCCATTGTAATAAGTGGAACTATACTAGTGGATTTACTCTAACTGACCAAAAAATGCAAGGTATATTTATGGTCTAAAGGATTTTTTGTAGTACAGTTTTATAGTCATGATGATTATCAGAATTTTTTTTAGGACCCATGGTTTTGGGGAAGAGGAGGTCTCTTGATCATCCCATGGTTCCTAGAATTTGATCCCTCCACTATGATTGTATCTAAAATGTTAGTTTGGGTTCGTCTCCCAAATCGCCACTTCCTTTTTGGCATCCTTTAGCACTTAAATATATTCTATGAGTAAATTCCTAAAGGAAGATTTCGGGCAAGCTCACTTGGTTCTATATACTTATGCTTGAATGTATGTGGAGATATATATTTATAAGGGCTTCCTAGACAAGATGTATCTCAAATAGAAAAAAATTCAATGGAATCAAGTGTTGGATTATAAAAATACGACATTTAGGTGTCAGATTTTCCACCAAACGGGTCATCTTCATGGAGCTTGTCCCCAAACAAGAGCACATGCAAAGAGAATAAAGAGTCATTTGTTCAAGTCTAAAAACTAGTAGCCATATGAGCTACCAATTTTGGATGACGAATAAAATCAAATTAGAGAAGATTTGCCTTCACAAGAGATAGAAAATAGTGACAAGGATTAAATAGTGGAATAGAAATAAGACATAAATTAGTGATCAAAGATTCAAGAAGAACCAATGAATTCTAGAATTCACTCTACTAGGAAGCTAGATGTTAATGAAAATCTAGTAGGAGGGATAAAAAGATCTCGTGGGTTCAAAAGTTTAGAATCTGATAAGGAGATGGTTTTGCCTACAAATGATATGCAAGTGGATGGTTAGAGTTCAAAAATAAGAAAGGGAAAAAGGGTCTGATTGAGGTCATTGTCCAATGATAGTATGTGATAGTTATTGTGAGGTGTACTTTATTTTGGTCTAAAATGTTTTTATTCATCTAGTGGATGTCTATGAAGGAATCATGCAATGTTGAAAAGAATCTAAATAATGCAATTATTTTAACTAAATAATTTTTATTTTTATTTTACTTTAGTTCAATGGGCTAGCTTGAGTGGTTAAGTGCTTTGAGCTTCATGCAATAGCTATTAGGGTTGATTCCCTAGGTTAGTTGCCTCTATTTCATGCCCCACTTGATGTCCATGTCAACTCAACATCGTAACTAGTGTTAATGGGTTTGCACCAGGTATCATCCATAGAGATTCCCTCAAATATTTTCCAATATATATATTTGTGTGTAAAGCATTTGTTGAATAATAAACAATAAACAATGTTTATACAAAATTGACTTATTTTAACAAACTAGAATTTGATCAACGGAGATTCATGATGGTTCTCAACATTATATTGAATCTTTCCAATTATATGCCTATTGAAGAAACCTCAAATACAAATTCTAAGCATCCCACAACTTAGGGTCTAACCTTAGGCTTCTATATCTACAATTAATATTTTGCATGTTAACTATGATGTTACACTACTCTATTCTCCATAATATAACAAATTAAATGTAATGTCCCAAATTTCATAATAAATATGTCATGAATCAATTAATATGTGAATGTAGATTGAAGGGTAGGGAAAATATTTGACCATCATGATTATATGGAAGGGTGAAACTTATATTTCAGCATTGGCTCCAAGTCTTCCCCACATCTTATCGATCCATATTGTTTTGTCTAAGGATTATCAATCCATGTTAAATACATGTATGTTGGTTTAATATTTTTAGATTGTTTTTTTTTAATCTATTGATTTAAATTTTTTTTTTTTTTTAATATTACCGATTGAATGTCAATTTAATCTTAGTGTCCATGAGTGTTTAAACCTAGTCAATGAGAATTTGGAACAAAGATATACAAAAAGAGAAAAGGATGACTCAAAATAGGGAAGTAAGGAGTTAGATATAGATGAGGAGAGAAGAGATGCAAATCAAACTCGTCCAAAAGCCTATGAGGGAAGATGAAAAGAGTAGCTTCTCTTCACATTTGAGGTCAAGATAAAGTAATACATTGTATTCATGTGTATCTTCATATTTATTTGAATAATGAAGTAATAAGATAACTGATTATGGGTATAATTGAATATGAGGGTAAGTAGCGATTCCTATGAAATTGAGTAAGCTCTATAATGGGAAGAGAAACACACCTCCGATGTTCATAATGAACCCAAGTTCTTAAATTGTTAGGATCTCAAAATAAACGATAATATCTACTTGTAAATTGGGTCTAGCTCGAATAGTTGAGAGGAAGAATTTTTATCCTCTCCACTCAAGTTTAAATCATGCTTGTGACATGTTTTCTCTTCACGCGCTAGTTGTTTGATTGAGGCATTAACCATGATAAATATCTCACCCTTTTATACAAGGTAGAGGGTGGGTGAGTAGTTACACACAAAAAAGAGGCAATAATATCTACCTAGATCTCATTATATGTTGAACAAGAGATAATGGAGTATTCCTCTTATTCAATCTCCTTGCAAAACTATAAACTATTCCCAACATCAAATTTAAGACAAGATATATCTACACCACCTAGGTCACATGTAACATGTCCATACTCGTATTTGAGCCACATTACTACTATTCAGACTCTGTACATTTCAAAAATCTTTCAACCCAACTCATAATGTCCACAAATTATCAACTTTGATACCATATAATATTTATGCCCTGCATATGATACATATATGCAGGCCTAATAACATGTAATACCATGCATAATGACATAAACATGCAAAGATATAATGTGCAACATATTCATTAAACTAACTAGCAACAATTAATACATACAATTACTCATAATGAACAACATTAAAACACACATAAGCATAACACTTATCTTTTATGAAATCACCAATTGGTTGTAGACCTTAGACGTTCCACCCAATCATAGACCTTGCTGCAACAGGTCACCCCCTGAGCTGGGGCTATGAATCCACAAGGATAAATCACATCTAAGCCAACTAAGTGTCATAGTTAGTACATGAAATTTTTTTGACCAAGGTACCAAACTACGGAAAAAAAATTCCAACCAGAAACTCTCATTCCATTCAACCTACAAAACCCAACAAAGTGTACCCCCTTCTGCGCACTGTAGTCCCTCGGGTTGTCACACTTCCTTTATAGGGATCTAGCATAGGTAAGACATGAAGTGTCAGAGTTATGGCTTCAAAAAATCCAACTGCACCAATGGAGTCTCCATGCACCCTCTAAGTCTATTTGGCAATCCTACCCACTCAATTCCCCTTGCAGGGCTCTAGCCTTCCCCAAGACAACCCAAGGAGAATTGGAAACACAACCCCCCTAGGATTCACAAGGCTTACCAGGATATAGTGTCTTAGTGGCTCTCCAAGCTAACACCCAACTCCAATTCACAGAATGTACCATGAATGATCCCCTTTCCATTAGAAAATATGCAATGTACCTAGGGAGAATAATATGGGGTAGTATGGGATACATAGGGAGGTACTTAAGGATATAATGAATGTAATGTGGTCACAATATTGGAATATTCCCACTATGTAATTAAAATGAAATAATAGTCCTATTATGTAATTAAAAGGAAATAATATAATAATAAGGGGTAGTTGTCATAAGACCCCTATGAACACTCATGGAAAAGTATAAATACACATGAGTATCATTGTATTGGATGTGTTGGATTGCATTGTCTTGTAGAAATCATGGCTTGTAGAGTGATTCCTTCTATAAAGAGTATTTGATGGTGTTACCCTACCTTAAAGGTTCTTCTCTCTATATTCTTGGTGTTGTTCATGGTGAATGTTTTGGCATTTTGGATGTTCTAGGGTTTATCTATGGAGTTTTATGGTGGATTATCTCTTATATATTTGAATTTTTACTACAAAATAAGGCCTATATATGCATGCCACCCTTTTGACAAGTGGCACTAAATGAATTAATCTCCCACCACTTGGGAACTCGTCCCATCACTTTAGAAACTTAGGATAAATATCAAGTCATGACTTTATGCTTATATCATGCCTTTATGACTTAGGTAATACAACATGCCTTTATGACATTGGGATATCCCATAAAGTAACTTTAGGTTAACACATGGTTATGATTTTGGCTTGGGAATCATTTCTTGGTTTATCCCCCTCACCTTTCTCTCTTTGGAGTCCTAGCCTTCCATACTTTTTTGTTTGACATGGTCTATAGCAGTGATGTTTTTATTAATATGAGTGTATATACAGATTACAACATAGGCTCTTTGACCCAAAAAAATTACATGAACTATAGCCCCAAAACTGTACTGGCTCACCGACCTATAAAACATATGTACATATACATTTACAACTGGGGTCAAACTAGGGTTATTACATTCCCCTCCCCCTTATTTTTGCATTATCCTCAGTGTTGGGTATGTGTTATATTCTTTGCACGACTAGCTGTAGTGACTGCTACATTGCACCGGGGTTCGAGGGCAACACCCCCGAGATTTTGTTTTGCCTCGGGAAATGTGTCACATTTTTTGCCTCGTTTTTTTGTGTTGCCTCGATTTTCATGTCCATTGTTGGGCGATTTTTTGGCACGTGGTTTTTTGTTGATGGTTTTGTATTTCCGGTTAAGGAATTAGGTTGTTAACTAATCCAGGTCATTGGTTTAGGGTTTTGGATGCCACTAGCTCCTATATGTATATTGTATTGTAAACAATGTATCACTATGAATGAATATATAATATGTTGGTTTTCCCAGTTTGGGTTTCCAGGGGAAAAATCTTCGTGTAATACGTGTATTTTCCATTGTATATTTTATGTTCTTTTATTGAAAATCTGTTTGCAGTAAAATATTGTACAAGGTTAAAATCTACACTCAGTGCATCATATACAAATGTACAATCAAATTTTCTCAAAATATTCAAAAATTTGTGGGTACTCCTCCCGCATGGCGTCCTCATGCTCCCACATAACATCTTTAGGACCATACTAGGTCCATTGAACCTTTACCAAGATGATGGATCAATTCCAGAGCACCTTGATCTTCACATCCAATATGCACATTAGCTGGACCTAGAAGTTGACCTCATGTTCCACCTGAATCACAGTCCAATCAATTACATGGTTAGGATAAGACACATACCTTTTAAGTAAAGACACATGAAACACATTATGTATGAACATGAATGCAAGAAAAACTATAATGTATGCAACAAGACCGATTCTCTCATGAATCTCAAAAGTCCCATAGTAGTGTGCTGCCAATTTCAAGCAACTTCCAATTTTAGAAAACTTTTGTTAGATTTGACCTTTAGAAATACATGCTTTCCCACTCAAAATTCTTTGTGTTCTACCTTTGTCAGTGTCAATTTTCTACCTATCTTATGCAACCTTTAAATTCTATTTTATTTTTACCATCTACTCTTCAATTCTTTGAGTAACGATAGCCCGACAATCATTATGTTTGCTAGGTTGTCCTTGCTCACTGGAGTGTTGCATTTTCCACCATACAACGCTTCAAATGGGGTCATCTTCAAAGATGCTTGATACCCATTATTATATGCAAAATCAATCAAATGAAGGTAGTCTTCCCCATCTGGAAGGATTGTCCATAACATACATCCTCAACATATCTTCACTCACTTGATTGATCCTTTTGGTTTTCCCATCTGACTCTAGGTGATATGATATACTAAAATTTAAGTTTGTAACAAATACCTTCCAGAAATTTGAAGTGAATTTGGGATCCCTGTCAGATACTATTGCCTCAGGAACAACTTGGAAATTTCTTTCATGTAAATATATGCAACGTTGGCTACTTTATGATTCAACTTCTCAAGAATAAAATGTGCATCCTTTGTGATCTTGTCCATCATTACCATGATGGAATCATGATGCTTCACTATTCTAGGTAATAAAATGTATTGTGGCAATTTCTCATTTCCACTCAGGAATGAAAAATGGCTGTAGTAATCCAGCTAGATTTATTTTCTCAAACTTTACCTTCTGTCAATCCATGCACTTGGCTATGTACTTAGACACATATTTCTTCATACCAGGCCAAAGATACCAGATTTTCAATGCTGCAATATTTTTGGCACCTTGGATGTCTAATGTAGGGTACATTATGCATTTCCTTCAGCACTAACTTTCTCAATTCCTAAGAGTTAGGAACATAGATTGTGTTCCTGTATAAGAGGATTCCATCCTCTCCAAGCCCATAGTCCTTAAATTTTGGTTGTAATTTACCTTGTTGTATGTTTTCTTTGACTTTCAAATAATGTTGGTCTACATCTGTAGCTCCCAAAATTATGTCCTTTAAATCATACCTATACATACTTATGGTTGTAGCATGAATATCATGCACTCTCCTACTGAGTGTATTAGCCACTTTATTTTCCATGCCTTTGATATGCCTTATATAAAAATCATACTCACTAAGGAATTCCAACCATCTAATTTGTTTGGCATTCAATGTTGGTTACTTGAACAAATACTTTAGACCACTATGGTTTGTCCTCAGCTCAAGCATTTTACCCATGAGATAATTTATCCACATCTTTAAGGCATGAACTATGGCTGCCAACTCTAAGTCATGTGTGGTAGAGTTCCTTTCATGCTCTTTCAACTTCCTTGACTCATAACACACCACGTGGCCATTTTGTGTAAGGAATTTGTGAAGCCCTTCCTTGCACGCATCAATGCGCACTATGAAATCCTCTTATGGGTCAATAGTTTTCAAGACTGGTGCACTTGTCAATAAATCCTTCAAATGTTAAAAAATTTCTTCACATTTGGAAGTCCATTTGAACTTCACACCCCTCTTTTGCAAAGAAGTGATAGGATGTGAAATCTTGGAGAAACTTGCAATGAATCTCCTATAGTAGCCTACCAACCCCATAAAATATCTAACCTCTGAAATGTTCTTTGGTGTTGGCCATTCTCTGATTGCCTTAATATTTTTTGGGTCCACTGTTATTCCCTCTGAGATAATGTGGCCCAAATAGTGGGTTTTATTCTCATAAAATGATCACTTTCTCAGCTTGGCATACAATTGATGCTCCCTCAATACTTGTAGCATCAATCTCAAGTGTTGTTTATTATCTTCCTTTGACTTTGAGAAGATAAGAATGTCACCCGAGAAGGAAATCAAAAACTTGTTCATATACTCTCTGAATACTCCATTCATTAGACACATGAAGACAATGAGCACATTTGACAACCCAAATGGAACCACTACAAACTCATAATGGCCATGTCTTGTCCTGAATGTTGTCTTGTTGATATATTCTTCTCTAATTCTCACCTAATGGTATCCTAACCTCATGTAAATATTGGAAAATGTCCTTTCTCCTTTCATCTAGTCAAAGAGATCATCAATCCTTGGAAAATGATACTTATTATTTATTGTGACTTTATTCGGTTGTTTGAAATCAATGCATAAACTTAAGGCACCCTTATTCTTCACATAGAGGGAACCCCAAGGTGAGACACTTGGGTGTATGTACCCCTTCTTCAAGATTTCTTCTAGTTTCATTTATAATTCTTTCAGCTTCGATGTGCTCATTTTGTAGGGAGTCTTGGACATTGGGGCAACCCCAGGCATCAAATCAATAGTGAAATAAATCTCTCTGTTTGGTGGCAAACTTGATATCTCCCAAAACACATCTTCATACTCCTTTGGGACTACACAGTCTTCAATACTTGGTAGTTTATCCCTGGCCATCTTTTCCTTATGGGTTGCACAAACATAACACCCTTTCCCAAATCTCTTTTTCAATTGCATGTCTAAAATTTCTTTGATGGATATAGGCCTTGGAATCCCTTGAACTTTCCTTTGTTGTCTGTCCTCATCAAAACAAGTGACTTCCTTATTGTAGTAATCTAGTATAACATGATGTTTTTCCAACCAATCCATACCAATCAAGCCATCACATGAACCCAAAGGTATGATGTTCAAATCTACCTTTGTGCTGACTCCATTCATGTCCATTGGACAATCCTTAACTAACTCATTGATCCTTCTCTTAGCTCCAGTGGCTAGCTGGACCAACCAATACTTCTCATGTTTGCATCTCTTCAATTTTAACCTATCAACCAAATTAGGATCTATAAAACTATGCCTATCTCCATAATCAATCAAAATGGCTATAGGCTTATTACCAATCTTACCTTCTACTTCAATCATATGAGATTGGTATTATGCTTGCTTATTGTCCAAGGCTGCATAAATCCTTAACATGATTTTTCCCATGTCTTCCACTATATCATTCTCTTGGATGTTGTGAACAATCCTCATTCCCTCTCCCTTGTAAGGACAATCCTTGTACATGTGATCTCCTAGTATCTTAGCCTCTTCCCAAAAGAGTCCATGATCTTAGGCTCATTTTGTGCTTGCTTCCCATGATGATATGAATGTGAGATATTTTTGAAGAAAGGTGTCTTGAATCCCTTCTTCCGCGAATCAATCTTGCTCTTATTCTTGTCATCCCAACATTTTTGAAATGTTGGCCTTCCCTTGTTTTTCTTAAACAAATAATTGGATTTCCTTAGGGATTCCTCCAAAATCTTGGGCTCATCAAATTGAACATATCACTGTAGAAAGAGGGTATTCCACTCAAGAACCTCTAAATTTTCACCTTTTCATCTTTGATGAAACCCACATACCTCAAAATCTCCAAGAATTTCTTCTCAGACTCCCCATGGTTATGCTTCCAAGCTTAAGCTCAAATAATTCTTGAATTTTCTTGTCATAATAATGCTTGGACAAGTACTACTACTAGAAGTATTTCTTGAACTACTTCCAAGAAAAATTCTTTTCATCAATATGCTTAACCTACTTTCGGTGGTCCCACCACATGGAATCCTTCCCTTGAAGATGATAAATGGAAATTCTTGCTTCAAGGTTTGATGAGTAATTATGCAAATGGAAATACTTTCTCATGCCCAACAACCATGCTTCATCATCTTCACCTTTCTTATGCTCTTCATCAAGTGTAGGTGCTTGTAGATCTACATTCGTTGATGTACATTGGTACATACATACTCATCCTTAGTCTTTTTCCTTTTGTTCCTATGTTCTTTGTATTTTCTTCACTTAATCATTTTTCTATTTGAAATGATAATTGTGGATTAGGCTACCATCAAGTTTCCAAGTTTGCAAACTCGCAAACCAACAATTCTTTACTTAGCCACTTTTCACAAATCCAACACTCATTCATTTTTATGTGTTTCAGGAGTCCCATTGTGGGAGACCAATCCATCCCTGCCCCACAAATGTCCATGTCTTGTAATCCACAAACGCGCTGCACTCAAAAGGACCTTTCATACTTCTACATCCTCCAAATTGCACTGTCTAACTTTTATACTTTGTCTATTTTCATCATCGTGGATGTGGGACAACCCTCTATTCCACTTACCTTTTTCCCACAACTCACAATCCTACGTTCTCCAGAATGACCCATTCACTTCTGTGACCTACATAATGACCTCTTCTGATACTTAGTTTAGTTTATCATTGTGGATGTGGGAGTCCTCCCTTCTTACTTTTTTTTATTTCCCATGTCTCGTGTCCCGCATTTACCATATTGCACTTTCCATTTCCCTTTTTGCACCTCCATATTTAATAATTTTTCGTGCTTTCCAACATCACATCACCATTCCTGATGGAATTTACTTCCCCTCCACCACATTAGATGCCACTTGTGTCAACCTAATATCGTTATTTAAGTGACGAAGATTTTGTAAAGATTTTTAATAAATTCTAAATCTTTTTTTTTTTTTTTTTGTATCTGGCGGAATCGACAACTTGGTCGGTCTTGCACTCATGTGACACGGGGTTGATTCCGACTGCTACCACTATAACCTCCAGGTGCCATACGTATGCCCCTTCCACAAGCACGGGTAAATCATGGGAATTGGAACTCAGAAGCTCATTGAACATAACACTTCATATCATGACACTTGATAATTGAGCTACCCCGTGGGGGATTAATAAATTCTAAATCTTACTGTGCAAGCCGAAAACTTTTAAATAAGAGCTATGGTGGTTAAAAATCAAGGCAATACATGATAAATTTAATAAAGGGTTAATATGCCATGATGCAAAAATGTTATATCAATAGTAGTGCCACATGTTCATAAGAAGAGAAAGCAGTGTAAAGATATGTCAAGTAGAAGAAAGGACTTATCTTGCGAAGATACACTTAACAATCTTGAATGAGAAGATCACGAGTTCCAGTGTTCGCAAGCTCACAAGGGGTACACGGTTATTCCTCCCACCGAGAAGGAAACAGACCAATTTTGGAGCTCAGGCATAGAACTGGTTGGTTGTGTGCCTGAGGTGATAGAATTCAAAGAAATAGTTCTCTGGTATGCAGACAAATTCGATACAGAAAGAAGAATAATTCAATTTTAGGGGAACTTTCCCCTCTCCTTGACTACTTCAATTTTCACAAGAATGTTGCGACTCCCAAAACCCACCATGCAGTTCAAGAATGAGAAAGACGATGCATTTCTTAAGGAACACATAGGAGGAACAAAGCTCCTTGAGAGCTATCTCGCCACCTCGAGAGTTGATAATAGTACCTCTCAAGTTGAGGTAAGTTCTTTAAAATACCCCTATAAATAATTCACCTAGTTGTTTTCTCGTATAATTGGAGTGGAGTCCATGACCTCTGTGTCGAAACATATTGATTATATTCTTCACTTTGTTGTTCATGAAGACACCCTAATTGATTGGGGCCAACTTATTTCAAATGAGATTTCATTTCAACTGAGCGGTTTGAGAAAAACCCGAAAATTATACATGACTTCTTATTTCGTATTTGCATTGCCTACTTGTTGAAAATTGTTGACATTGATGTCAAAGGTAGGGGGAGATCATAATTTTTTCTGTGTGTTGATGAGATAATTGTGTGTGAAACGAGTTCAGGATGTATAATCTTGAAGAGAAATGGTGAATGGAAGATAGATGAGATGACCTCGTTGAAGAAGAACATAGGGACAAGATTGAGGAGGCACATAGAGTGAGTTGAAGGTGCATGAGAATCATGGGCCTATTAAAGGAGAACCTAATGGCCCAATTAACCATATTGAAGAAAATATGAGAAAAAATAATATCCCACATCCACAAGGAAAAATGATTTCGATGGGGTTATAATGAAAAGGTTAAGTCATATAGTTTGAATGAAAAAGGGCAAGTCATAGAACCCTGCACACATTGTTAACTTTTATGTTATGGGGCGAATGAATGATTTAGCAAAGTTTTTTGGGGCCTAGTTGTCTGGTGCCCTAGTTGTGGGGCCCAATATATCAGAGATCAGAGTGAAAGCACAAAGTTGAAGTCTTGAAGTGTTGGTGGGACGATCACCCAGTAGTCTGGTGATGAGGCGATACGCGTAGCGCAAGGTGATTGGATCCGTCAAAAAAGGTTCTGTAGATAAGGTTCCATAATCGAATCGGGGAAGATGAGTGAAAAGGCAATGTTAAAGTATCGAGGGATCGGTAGGTCGGTGCCCTAGTGGGCCGGTGGCGATGACACTTTAATGCCATGAAAAAAACCACATAGAAGCCATGGCAGAGCCACAAAAGTAGCCACATCAGTGCCATGTTACATGCCATGTACTAATGTCGAGTTAGCATAGTGTCTGAACAGGTCTAGAGGACGTGATGATGTTAGTGGTCATGTACTGGTGCCACGTCATCTAGTATGTGTAGAAGTGGTCTACATGGAGATCACGTCATATGCCACATCAATATACTGACATATCAGATATCAAAAGATCGAAGGAGTAGTGCAGTGTTAAATCTTGGTGTGCCGATGAGCCCAGTGGGTCAATCGTCAAGTGGCATACCGATTCAGAAGAAACTGTTGAGATGCAAAGTTAAAGGCCCAGTGGGATGGTGGCATGATGAGCTCGATGCGCCGATCTCCAAGTGGCATACTAGATTAGGGAAAACAACTTGAAGGCACGAGTTTGAAGCCCTGGGAGATCGGTGGGCCGGTGAGACCGATGGTCCTGATGTTTGCGAAACCAGATCAACGGTCAAGATTGAATCCAAGACAGATCAGACGGTTGCTAAGATTTGAGGTCGTGTTGCGTGTTTTGATGGGAAGTGAGCAGATCAACGACCATGATCTATTTCTGTAACGTCCCCTAGCTCATCTAGGGAACACTACTTGTGGAATACACATATGAAGATTGAAATTTTACCTCTAATTTGTTGGTTGTAGCTTACCAGCTACGATTTAATTCACATTTTTTACCAGATTCTAACACCCACAATGAAATGCATCTAAAACACTCTAAATGAATAGGAAGGAAACAAATAAATCATTCACAACAACAATAAACCGTCCACATACACAAATTAAGCAACAGCAATTAAACTTAGTAAATAACTCATAAAATAGATAAACACTTATCTTTATAAAACATTTATGTAACCAACTAATTGGGAAGGACGTTCCACCCAACCATATACCTATTGTTCTAAATATCAACATCAATTCACCCCTGAGCTAGGGATAGGAATTCACAAGAGAAGGGTTCCTCTCACAACCCACTCACATCTCACTAACACACAACCCAATGATACTCTCCTACAACTATCCCGGATTTACCTCGAGCTCTCTTCCTCTTGACCTGTCCAACCCAAGAAATGTACCCCTTCACTACTTTCAATCCATTGGGCATCCCATTAATTTATTAGGGCCTCTCCGGATCATGTGGCTAGGAATCGCTCTACTGGGAACTCAAGGGAATCACTATTAGGAAAACTATCAGTAACCAACAACAACACTTGTTGTTACAATGCAACTCACCCAGGAGTTCACTCTTCATGCCTAACAACCCGGTTCTTCAATTTCCAGCTCCAAATACACTCCCAAACACTCCAACATGCTCCTAAATTCACCCAGTCTCCTTGCTCCAGTTCTAGTGCTCTTTTCCTTGCTCCCTTAATTATTGTTCATGCCCAACTCAATGTGTAAAATCTCATGTAACAACCCATACACATTTCCTCTATTTTCCCAAGACCATTGAATGCTCACTCTTCCAAATGTTGATTGCTTCTTTTCCATGCTTTCCAATAACTATGGGACGTGACTCCCACACCCACCTTTTTACATGAGTTTTAATGATTAGGCTTTCATACATTCAAACATAAATTAGAAGTTTCCCCCAATGATAAATAAATTTAGAAAACTGGGTTTGGATTAATACCCATAGACCATTTTCCTTTGGCCCCCCTCTTTTAGACACTCTCTTCTCTTGTGGAAAATATCAACCCCCATCTCTATCCATATTCTCAACAGCTGGCATCACATTATATTTATTAAAATTTAGAAAATAGATTTCACATAATACATCGCTTGGCCACAACCATAATGATATCTACATTATGCATTAATTAAACTGGGGATTATAGCAGGGATGTTACATTCCCCCTCCCCTACAATTGTGCATCATCCTCGATTCACAACACTATACCAAAAAACATATATAAAATCACATAATAATATTCATAAAATAAAACAAAATTTTGCAATTTTTACCCTCCAATAGAAGTCCCAACCAAAATATCTCGTTCTTCTCAACCTGCTGACCCAAGGAATGCACCCCCTTCACTGCCTTTAGTCCATCAGGCTGCACCATTCTTCTATCAAAGCTATGAGTGCATGTACCCAAGAATTGGGGATGTGGTTCTAGAGCTCTAGCTGCCCAAAAATTGAGTCTTTCATTTTCAATTCCTATTTTCTTTAAAGTTGGTAAAAAATTGCAAGTATTCCTCCTGCATAGTTTCTTCATGCTCCCATGTTTCATCTTTAGGACTGTAGCAGGTCCATTGATCTTTTACCAGCCCTATGGATTTGTTCCTGAGTACTTTGACTTTCCTATCTAGGATGCATACTAGTTCCACTCGAAAATCCCCTTCATTTTCCACCTGGATCATAGTCCAATCAATTATGTGGTTAGGGTTAGGCACATATTTCTTTAATAATGATACATGAAAAACATTATGCACTCTCATGGATGCAGGAAATGCTAACATGTATGCAAATGGCCCTATATTTTCTAATATTTCAAAAGGCCCACAATATCTCACTGCCAACTTTGGGAAACAACCCAATCTTATCAAACTTCTTTATGTTTTCACTCTTAGGAAAACATGTTCGCCCACTTTAAAATCTATGAAAATTCTATTATTGTCTGCATAGCTCTTCTTCCTGTCCCGGGAAGCCTTTAAGTTCTGCATGATCTTTTTCATCTTCTCTTCCATTTCCTTTAAAAAACTTGGCCCAATGATAACTTTGTCTACCGGGTTATCCCAACTCATTGGTGTGTTACACTTTATGCCATACAAAGCTTCAAATGGACTCATTTTTAATGAGGCTTGATACCCATTATTATAAGCAAAATCCATTAAGTGGATATAGTATTCCCATTTTGACGGTTGATCCATCACATACATCCTAAGAATGTCTTCAATTATCCTATTGATCCTCTCTATTTTCCCATCTGACTCTGGGTGGTATGTAGTACTAAGATTCATATTTGTCCCAAAGCCTTTGAACAAACCTTGCCAAAATTTGGATGTAAACTTGGAATCTCTATCTGAAACTATTTCCTTAGGCACTCCATGTATCCTAACAACTTCCTTCATGTAGCTATTTACAATGTTTGTTTCCTTGTGTGTTGTCTTTACGAGAATAAAATGCGTTCCCTTAGTCAATTTGTCCACCACCGCCATGATGGAATCATGTTGGTTCATTGTTTTGGGAAAATTTGTAATAAAATCTATCGTTACCACTTCCCAATTCCATTCTAGAATGGGCAATGGCTGCAACAAGCCTGCTAGAGGTCTATGCTATGTCTTTACTTTTTGACACTCTAGACATCGAGCTATGTAGTTAGCCACTTATTTCTTCATCCTTGGTCAAAAGTATCCTTATAACTGTAATGGATTTCTGATATCTTGGGTGCCTAGCATATGGCACATTATGCATTTCTCTCGGCACGATATTTTTCAGCTCCATGGAATTTGGTACATACACCTTGTCCTTGTAAAAGAGGATCCCATCCTCTCTCAATTCATAATTTCTAAATTTCTACTGTAAATTACTCTATTGTAAGTTTTCTTTTATTTGAAAATAAAGTTGATTTGAATTTGTTGCTTCAAGAATTTTATCCTTTAAATATGTCCTATACATGCTGATGGTTGAAACATGGACTTCATGAGCTCTTATGCTGAGTGCTTCAACCACCTGATTTTCTTTTCCCTTTATATGTTTAATTTCAAAGTCGAACTCACTAAGAAACTCGAGCCATATAGTTTTTCTGGCATTTAGTGTTGGTTGTCCAAATGAATGTTTCAGACCACAGTGGTCTGCTCTTAGCTCAAAACTCTTCCCCATGAGGTAATGTCTCCACATTTTAATGCATGTACAATGGATGCTAACTCTAAATCAAGAGACCGAGCCCTTCCTTGCACACATCCGTGCACACCACAAAGTCTTCATCTAGATCTATAATATTTAATGTGGGCACACTTGTCAAAATGTTTTTCAACTATTGAAAACTTTCTTCACATTTTGGAGTCCATTCAAGTTTCACTCCCTTCTTTTGCAATGAAGTGATTGGGCTTGCAATCTTTGAAAACCCCTTTATGAATCTTCGATAATAACCAGCAAGGCCCATAAATGATCTAAACTTTGTCACATTTCTTGGTGCTATCCATCCTCTAATGGATTCTATCTTCTCGGGACCAACTTCTATCCCATCTACTGAAATAATATGCCCCAAGTAGTGAATATTATTTTGATAAAATATGCACTTACTTAACTTGGCATACAATTTATGCTCCCTTAAAAACTTTAGCACCATTCTTAAATGAATCTCATGCTCCTCCTCATAATTAGAGTAGATGAGAATATCATCTAAGAAAACAATTACAAACTTGTCTAGGTACTCCCTAAACACTCCATTTAATAGACACATAAAAGCAACTGGGTCATTAGATAGTCCAAATGGCACTACCGTGAAATCATAATGCCCATACCTTGTTCTGAACATTTTCTTGCTGATGTCTTCTTCTTTTATTCTCACTTGATGATAACCTGATCTCAAGTCAATCTTGGAAAATATCCTTGCACCTTTCAGCTGATCAAATAAATCATCAATGCTTGGTAAAGGATATTTGTTCTTTATAGTGACCTTATTCAGCTGTCTAAAATCAATACACAACCTTGAGGTTCCATCCTTCATTTTCACAAAAAGAATTGGATCTCCCCAAGGTGACACACTTGGGCGTATATACCCCTTCTTCAAAAGTTCTTCTAGCTACATTTGCAACTCTTTCAATTATGGTGTGCCCATTATTTAAGGTGTCTTGGAAAGCGAGGCATCTCCTAACACCAAATCAATAGAGAAATCAATGTCTCTCTTTGGTGTCAATCCTGGGATTTCCTCAAAAACATCTTTGAAATCTTTTAATAATGGATGGTCTTAGAGACTTGCCACTTTATCTCTAGCTGCCTCTTCCAAATGGGCTGCAAAAATTTGATATCCCTTCCTGAAACTCTTTTTTAGCTGCATGGCTAAAAATTGTCTAACAACCACAACTCTTGGAATGCCTTGAATCTTGCCTTGTTGTCCTTTCTCATCAAGACATGTTATTGTCTTGTTGTAATAGTATAGGACAACATGGTTTTTTTTCCAACCAATCCATGCCAATTAGAAAGTCATATGAACCCAAAGGTATGATGTTCACATCTACCTTTGTGTTGAGTCCATTCATGTCTATTGGACAATCCTTAACCAACTCATTGATATTTTTCTTAGCCCCCGTGGCTGATTGAACGAACCATGATTTCTTATGCTTACTCCTTTGTAAGTGAAATATTTCAATAATATTAGAGTTTATATAACTATGGCTATATCCATAATCAATTAAAATTGATATGGGATGATTATTGATCTTACCTTTCACCTCAATCATGGGGGAATGATATTATGCTTGCTTCTTATCCAAAGCTACATAAATCCTTGGCCTGCTTCCTCCCATGTCTTCCACTGTTTCAACCTCCTGAATGTTTTGTAAAATTCTCATCCCTTCTCCTTTGTGAGGGAAATCCCTATATAAGTGATTTCCCTCACACCCTCAACATTGTATAGGTTGTTTCCTTGGCATTTTCCCAAAATAATATCCTATCTTGTGCTCATTTTGGGTTGACTGTCCTTGCTGATTTTCTTGGGAGTTGTTCTTGAAAAAGGGTGGCTTAAATCCTTTTTTCCGTTGATCCCTCTTTCCTTTCATCTTGTTATTCCAAGTCTTTTGGAATACTGACCTCCCTCTACTCTACTCATAAAGATGCTTTGCTCTCCTTATGGTCTCCTCCAAAGTCTTGGGGTTATCATATTGTATCTTGTCACAGTAGAAGGAGGGTAACTGACTAAGAAAACTTTGGATTTTGACCTTCTCATTTTTTATGAACTCCACATACTTCAAGAACTCAAAGAACCTCTTCTCATATTCATCCATTGTCATTCTTCCTAATTTGAGTTCAAAGAAATCTTTCATTTTTCTCTCATAGTAATGCTCAGAAAATTATTTCTCTTGCAAATATCCTTTGAACTACCTCCATGAGACTCTCTTTTCATCAAGATGCCTAGCTTTCTTAAGCCAATCCCACCACATAGTTGCCTTTCCTTGCAAGTGGTAGATTGCAATTCTTGTTTCTTCCCTTGAGGGGTAATCATGCAACTGGAAATATTTCTTCATTTCCAACAACCAGGCCTTGACCTCTTCTCCCTTTCTATGCTCACCATTAAAAGTAGGTGGCTTTATTTTCCCAAGTTCACCTTACAATATGTCTCCCTCAGGACTTCTCCTCTATCTCCTTACATGAGACACACTTGGGCTTCTACCTAGCCCTAAACTTGTATGGCATTTCCTAGTGTTTTCCCTGGGAGTGATGGCGTCTTCTCCTGCTGCTTGACTGTTTGTCATTCCCATGCTCATCCCTCTTGCTATGGGATTTGGATGTTGTCACTTGTCTAGCACTAGCTTCTTGCTTGGTGCCAGATTCTTTCTTCTCTTGCTTTTACAACATGTTCAAACTTTGAGGCATCTCTTCCCGAGCCTTCATGATATTCTCATTATTAGTCCTATAACTTTGCACTTCTCTCTGTAGGCTTCTCATAGTTACAAGCTCTTTCTTGTCTCTTCTTCCATTAGACTCGCTCTCAACATTTCCCATGCTGATATGCAAACCTCTGAATTCCTATCCATGACTGTAGGACCCTTGGACATCTTCCATTGTTGTGGTTCTCATACAAAAAAACAAAAACGGTCTTTCTAAAACTCTAAACTCTAAACTCTACAGAAAAATTACATGCAAACAATTTTTTGTCAGACAAAAATAAATACATATGCAATTTTGGAAAATAATGCATACATTTTTCTTCCTTGAATTGACTGTAAATTTTTCCTGCTCAAAATAATTTTCTAGGTTAATATATGAATTCTCCTCCTCAAGACCTTTCCATTGACTATTCATTTTCCCAATTCTAATGTCCAAGCAGAAACTTATGGTCTTTAGAAGTTTTGACCATTTCCCCCTTTTTAGTGTTGTATGCTACAAGTGTGCTCTTTCCCTGCCAACACATTTTTAGGTACCCAGAACTCAAATTTGGCTTTAAAGATGACTTTTACAACCCCTAAGATTTCCATGGACTACTCTTGAGTACCAAATTGATTGTTGGGCTAGGAGTTATGCCTTCTAAAAGAAACCTGGTATTGAATTTATCCTTGACTGTTTTGGTTGTAACTTCTTCATAAAAACTCTGTTTGGAAAACAATTTAGCTTGCTAGAAAACTCTCTCCAATTTCTATCTTTTTAGAAGAAGAAACTGTGTGTCCTGCAAGAACACACATCGTTAGACAAATTTGATTTCCTAAAAATGTTGTTTAGGCCTTCAAAAATGGCCTACAAGTTTCTGACCTTAAAAAACATTAGAATTTGTTGATATTTTGATTGTTTATTTGTTGTTATGGCACTGTTTTTGTTCTTGGTCACCGGGCCATCGAACCACTGGACACCAGGGTAAACACTTCCCTTCTCCTTTCCAAACTTTGGTTGAATGTCGGTTCAATCCACCGGGGATCGACCCATCGGGACACCTTGCGAACAACTCCGAAAAAATTAACCTTGGTCTGATTCAGTCTATCGAACCATCGGGAATACCGAACAACTGACCCATTGAGCACCAACCTATTTCCCTTACAACCTCAAATAACTTCGGCCCTGATCCAGTCCATTGGACCATCAACATATTGGACCACAGGGGCATTGGCCTACCAAGCCATCGATTACCACACTCTACATCATTTCATCTCTCCCAACAATTCTAGTTCGATATGATATATCGGGCATATCGGACCACCGAGGCATCAACCTACCGCATGCAACTTTGACCAAAAGGTCACGACACTGGTCTGATTTGACCTACCGGTTATATTGAGCTACATGGGCACCGACCCATCGACCCACCAACTACTCCCACACAACTTCCATCCAAATGATTTTGATCCAATGCCAGGGCACCATTCCATCAACCTACTGAGCCATTGGCCCACCAAACCCCCCCCACACGCCAACATCAACAACCCTTTCGATCCTATGAACACACTTTCTCGTGGGGTTCCGATAGCCAAAATTTACATAGCACACGGGATTTGTAAGGTTCCATGACTATCCATGATTCATGCAAAAATAATAAAGGTTTGCCTCTTGCTTATAAACCATCCTATCTAACAGTTTCCCTTGCATGTAGGATAAACAACTCCCTTCACAGATCAACGACTGGGAATCCATCACGTGGTGCGATCAACGACTCCTATGCACTGTTGCTCTAGGAGGCATAACTATTGATTTGATTTTTCAATTCAAGCAAATGATGGTATTTTGGAAAGCCAGGGCCATGAGGAATTTCCCTAAACATGGTTTCCAGGCATTAAACCACAAAATTCCTCCTCTAACATTGTCTTGAAGAAAAAATATTTTTTACCCCAAACAAAAATTTGATTCAAATGACTTCAGTTGTCATGTAGCAGGATCCTATAGGCTAGTGTTGCAACCATTTTCTTTGATACCATAAAGTAACATCTCCCATCTCATCTAGGGAATGATACTTGCGAAATATACATATAAATATCAAAATTTTACAGCTAATTTGTTGGTTGTAGCTTACCAGCTACAATTTAATTCACATTTTTTACAAAATTCTAACACCCACAATGAAATGCATCTACAATACTCTAAATGAACAAGAATGCAACAAATAACTCATTCATAGTGTTCAACACTGAATAGACCCTCAAAATTTAAAAAAAAATTGGGGTACCACTTTCTTTTAATTTCGTCCATATGTTGCGATTTTCACATGAACATGACCATTTTTTTGGGTTTTGTTTCTTTGTTGTGATTATCGTAAACGAGTCCTGAGCTTAGTATGAATGATCACTGAAACAAAGAGAAGGATAGATGGTGTAAACACTAAAAAGGGAAGGTTTTTGACACTTAGCATTTTCCCAATTATCATTTTTTCTTGTCAAAATTGATTTTTCCCAGATCTCCGATGATCACCTCTTAAGAATGCCGACACCGATGAATATCAGACGTCAGTAGTTCTTTCATACAGGTGCTCCATATAAGACAGTCTCCCCTTTGGAATGTCGATGCTAATAAACGTCGGACATCGACCATCTCAATAAACAAGTGTGCAATGATAAGCAGTGAGTAGAGGCACTCGTTGACACTAATGTTACATCGGTTGTTGGTGCCCATTAATGCACATAGAAAAATATGCTGAGGACATGCCTGATGCTAATGTCGAAAAATAAACTTCCCTCGAGAGAGTGATCATCTGATCAACTCGAGAGGCCATACCAACCGTCAATTTTTAGGGTAAGACTTCACCCTGGGAGAACACAACATACAACCACGTATGTATAGGACACATCACCTCATTTCTTCATTTTCCATGTAAGCACTTATATTTCCACTCTGTCAGCCACGTTGGAATTGTGCATCAATCAACCACAGAACATGACACTTTGACGAGTCACCCGGGTAATTCAAGTCACCAGGCCAAGTTTTCATGCCACGTCCGCTGCATCACTTTGATCATGCCATGTCAAGATCCATGTCACCACGAACAAGTCACATCGGCCATCGAAACACTTAGTGAGATGACGAGAAATAATGAGAGGAATAAGTTGGGGATCAACGACATCGATATTAAATTGGTTTTCGGTGAGTTGGTAAGTGCAATTACGCCGACGCCCATGAGTTTTCAATCGTCAATTTCTAGTGGCCCACCGACATCGACATACCAATATCATGGACTACACTTTAATGCGTATACTCACAAATCGTTGATCATCGACATCCACTAACCATAACCATAGACTGGTCATTTCTACACGTTAACACGCTTGCCAATGACCGGTTAATGACATGATTTGTTGCATCATGGGTCGTCCACCTGACACTCCTTTCATAATTTTGATATATCTGAATTAGCCATGTCAGCTGAGAGGAGCCCCCAAACTTCAAGTGATTTGATGACTGTCCCAACATCATTACCTTGAAAATTTGTTGAGAAAGTTATGCAAACATATAACTCCTCCACACCGAGATTTGTGACCAAACATTAACGACCACCATTTTAAATAGAGCACAGGAGCAATCCCTGAACCTCGATCTCTTCGATCATGTGTGCCAACCCATCATTGTTTGAAATCACCGATGAACCAACCTAACGTTCATTCACACCACCAATTTGCGTATTTCATTAACCTCAAATTATGGAGTTGAAAATGTATTTAATCCCTGGAGATCCATGAAGATTTTGGTGTACTTGACTGTGGTAAATCTAGATGGGACTGATAAAAAAAAAACATTATTTGGATTGGGTGTGGTTTGAGTAGTTTGTCAATGTTTTCATAGTGCAGTTGAGACCTTCTTTATATGAAATATTCTCATGTAACTAGGTGTTTCACTCAAAGCTAATTATTGTCGGGCTTTCTGTGAATCTCGACGCTCGTAAGTATTGAACCAGGAAACTTCATCTTTCGCGGGTATTTGGCTCTAATGTGAAATATTTTCTTTTAGTGTTGTTGTAACAGATGGAAGAATGAGCTAAGTTGTCTTTTATTTTTGCAAGAAACATGCCTCCTCGAAGACCAATGACTTGGAAGTCACTACAGATACCAAAGGGGAAGAAGATCATGGTTGGAGAAGCTTCACATCCTGTGGTTTCCAGAGAATTGGAGCTCACACCCAAGGTGGAGCTTGTAATCAAAATGTCACAAAAGAAGCCGCCAACTCCACCACCACTCTACAAATATACATATACAAGCACGACAACCAAGGTACCTATGCCCACCTGGCTCAAACTGTACAATAAAATTAACCATGATGATTTCCTGGAATTCACCTCTCATAGAGACCTGAAAGTAAGAGTCTTGGATGACCATGTTTTCCATAATATAAAATTATCATCCATGTACATGGTAGCTTCCAGAATCCCATTTCTACCTTGCATAGAAACCTTAGAATTGATAATTAATCATATTCAGGTTGACAAGTGCATGATTAATGATGTGAATGACCAATGTGTTGGTGTTTTCTTTCCAATGGAGGCCAAAAAGTCTTACGAACTCAGGGAACGCGAAGTTAGACTTAACATTGACTTTGTGGTTAATTTTTTTGAACAACACAACACTTATAATCTTTTGGCATCCTGGTGGAAAGAAGACAAAAAAATTGTGAACAAGGCATCCAAATGTATAACACTATAAACGTGAGAGAACCATATATATTTCTCATGGCCCTGATATGTCGGTTGTACAGAGAAAAGGATCACTCCAAGTTCTTGGAAGCCTCGATTCCCCTGGCCTATATAGTAGGCATATCCTGAAGCGTCTTCAATTGGGGTGCCATATCTATAAACAATTGAGCATTAGGGTTGAGTATGCACAGAAACCAAAAGTAGGAGAAACCCCGTTGCTTCTTCATGGCTTCATGTCTATTAGATGCAATTTGCGCCATAAATGTATTTCCAAGGCCGGGGTTAAGTTGGCATGTCTCAGAATTAGTTGTCCATGTGTATTTCAGTGCCTTATGGGAGAATAGATATAAACAATCTTATGTTGCAATCTGTGATGAATTTTTGGCTAGGTTTTATTTCATAACATGTAAAAAAAATTGTTTAAGGCTCTCTGAAGCAACAAGAAAGGTCATATCCAGGATAAGGTATTGGTATTTAGAGGAAAATAATACCTATCTCAAGATTTTCGAAGCCATCGGGGCCTTGCAACTATTGTCGACCCATGTACTAGACAGGTTGGTCCTAGGTGAAATTTGTTACCAGACCATTCTGTAGGGTTTCAATGCCTCCTTAGTGAAAGACAAGAACATATCATTCATCCTAGATGGATTCTATGTAGGTTACCACTTGGTGAAATATACTGCTCAGGCCATACAAGAAGCCCAAAATCAGGTAGAGTATAGGTTCCACACTGATAGGTATAGGAAACATGACCCAAAAGTTCTAGTTTCTCATCATGCTTGTCAAGTGGTATCTCACTAGTCATATGCACATGACACTTTTGAGGATGAGATATTGATTGAAAATGGATTAGGTTGGGAGGAGGTATTATAGAGAAAATAAAAGATAGATCTTATCCATTTCAAAGTCATGTCAGGAGATGAACAATTAGAATGGTTGGAACAGACAACAAGGCTTGTTGTACAAGCAGAAAATGAGAATACAGAACAAGTGACAAGAAGGGTTGAAACAAAAAGGCTTCTGAAAGAGGTGGAGAGAAATTTCTGAGAGCATGGGAAAAATGCTACTCTTCAAGAATTAGGACCACCTATAATGAATTATGTGGAGATGCGTATGATATAAGAAGAACAAACTCCCGCAAGAGAAACTTCACCTACAGGGGACAATGAACAACCTGATGAAAGATAAGAATAAGTGGAACAATCAAGTCCCAGACCAACAATTGAGACTGTGACAGTGACACCAGGCCCAAGAATACTAGCACCAATAATCATTAACCTCATCACAATATATGATGATGACAATGAGGATTTAGATAGTACAACAATTCTCGTTATCAATGAGGCCTACATAGAGATATTATACACTGGGCTATCCCAAGCACTGCAACCCTTGGAAGTGGGTGCAAACTTGAATACAATAGAGAGAATTACTACCCCCTCGGGGAAAGGGTCACAAACTTAAGATGAAGGAGGAAGTGATCAAGAGAGCAAGGAAGAGGAACAATATACATAGGGTACCACCTCAAAAGGAAAAGGTGAGACACATGAGAAAGACCAGGATGGATCTCTAGGAGATAAAGATAAAAGCAACGTCCAAGGATCTATCCTAGAGGAAAAGGCCTTGGATAAAGGAGAAAGTGAGGAGAATTCAGATTGTGGAGGGAATCTTGTAGGTGACACACCCATAATCTAAGGACATGAGGAGCAAGATGATGATGAAGAATTTGAATATACCACAGTAAATACTCCAAACTCATCTTCACCCAAAGAAATGACAACACTCACAGAAGAAACAACAAATAATGTGATAGAGGTCACCATTGACACCATGTAGGTAGGAGAGATCCTCAAAGATTTAGATATTAGACTCACGAATAGCCCATGATAACCTTCTACAACTCCAAGTCAAGAGCACACATCAGGCAGAGATGGAGAAAACATCAACAACCAGGCACCAATTGTCGAAAAAGGTAAGGAACATGCCTTTGAACACTTTCATACTCTAGAAATTCTAAGCAATGCTATCTCGTGGGGGGACCAATTAATTCCAGAACCTATAGATGAGGTGGTCGATGTCCATGTAATCAGTTACGACAGGAAAAGACAAGTGATAGTTAGGAGGACTAGAGAGAAGAGGAGGCTTACTCTGGACAACACTATGATGATTACCACAGAAGAAACCCTACCGGACTCTAGAAATTCGAAAGTGAGTGAGTTACTAGGAGATGGAATGGCCATATCTAGCACCACCATCGACATGGAAAGATAAGATAAGTGGAAGACGAAATCCATGAAATAAGAAATTGAGCATCTCAAACATCAAGCAAAGTATTACCAAGACACCACTCGGGAAATCATTTTTATAAGAGTTGAGTTTCTAGTAGGATAGAGTCAGTTTAAAATAGAAAGGGATACCTTTATGAATAAAGTGGTAAGCTACTAGGAAGAGACTCTGCTGGGGTTGATGGCACTCAAAGAGACGTCGAGATGGTTTGAATGGTCACACAGGGTCCTAGAATAGATCCAATAC
>SNQJ01S0046561.1:48672-61969 GCA_010110895.2 Picea sitchensis
AGTTGATCTCTTAAATGAGATATTCTCAAAAAGTATGATTTTATGTTGTCATCATCATTCATCTTCATGTCACGGAGCTCATTCTTTAGACTCATTACTTGTCCAATGTTTCTGACTGAGAAGAGGTTTGTTAGGGCATCGTACATCTTCTTCGATGAGTTAAGATGGGAGATGTAGGGTATCAAGTGGTCTTTTATAGAGTCCACTATGATACTCATGGAATTGATGTCACTGTCTTTGAACTTCTCCATAACTGCAACGTTATGTGGTTCCTTTTCTTTTCCTTCTTCAAACTCTGGTTCCATGATATTTCCTTTCACGATATCCAGCACTTTATTCTTGGCAAGGATGAGATCAATCCTTCTCTTCCATGCTCTGAAGTTAGAAGATCCATCTAACTTGTTTTCTGACTTCATAGAGTAATTCATGGCTGCTTTGACTTGGTCAACCCTAGATTTGACCAAAAACTCAAACTTGACGTCTTGGCTTGCTGAGATTACCAGGAGATGTGTTAGGCTAGGGCACACTGGTCTATCCAAAAATTAGGTCAATCCCTTCACTTAAGATGCCTCTATGAGAGGGTTACGGTTTCTGCAACTGCACCTGCTAGTAACCCTAGCGGCAGTGCTTTGGTGACTACTCCTGCTAGAAACCCTAGCGACAGTTCTTCAACAAGCTTAATATCCTTATGGATATGCTTCCTTCCAGTGGTTAGACTGAATGAAGGAGGTGTGGGCCCATAACTTGTTATAATATTATGGATGTGCTTATTTTACCATAGACAATATCACTATTTTCACCCAACCATAGGCCGAAGCCACCCTCCAAGCACCTTAACCTTGACAGAGAATCACTCCGGAAGCAAACCCTGGGCTAGATAACCAAACAAAGGGTGGCGCACCTTTCTCCAAGGATAGCACACCAAACAAGGGCTAATCAAATAGTCCAAACCATGACTAAGAGATAGTCCAAGCCAAAATGTAATCCACTAGCTGCAGCAGCTGCAACGACAACTCTCCTCCAAACTTGTGCACAAACTGGCTAACTGGAGTGCGCACAAGTGAGCTCTGTAGTTCTGAGAATGCTTGCATGAATGAAGACTAGCCTCCTATATTTATACTAATTATGGCTAACTGCTTGGGTCGACTTCTCATTCTGGGTGCCTATTTACTTAGTATATAATATTTCTTCTGGCCGACTTCTTCTCTTGGAGGCTAATAACCTAATACAAATTATCCTCTTAAGATGACTTGTCTTCTAGGTTTATTAACCAACTCATTAGTGTTTCTTCTTTCTTCCCAGAATATTCTACTCTCATTAGGTTTACACGTGGAGGTAAATACCTCCCACAACTACCATAATATCAACATGTTTATTTCTTCATTGGCAGATATCTTGGGATTAAATCTTGAGGGAAGTGACCTAAGAACTTTTTGCACAATTATAGTTTCTTTAACCTCTTCACCCAATCCTCTGATAGTGTTGACAATCTCATCCACATGAAGAAAATAGGTTGTAATACTCTCTTCTTCAGTCATCTTAATGGTCTCAAATTGTCCTCTATGGGTTTGTGATTTTTCCTTCTTGACCTTGTCATCGCCTTAATATATTTTTTCATAACTTGTCCCATATCTCTTTTGTTAAATTAAAAATGCATGACTTGGACAAATTTTGAATCTTCTAGACCGTTCAGAATTGTACTCATGGCCTTAGAATTATTTTCATTGAGCCTCTTTCCAATTGTATCTTCAAGTCGAGTTATTGGAGCTATGTAATTGTTCTTAACTGCACTGCAAATGTTGAACCCAAGTGTCATCGAATAATGTTTCATTCTTGTTCTCCAGAATGCATAATTTGATCCATCAAATAATGGAACTTTATTTTTAGAAAAACCTTCATGTCTATCCATGTGTGTTGCGGGGATTCACCTTCTAGTGGTTAGACTATTCCTGAAGGAATTCGCTCTGATACCAATTGTTGGCACACTTACTTATACTGAGAGGGGGGTTGAATCAGTATAGGACTAATTTTACTTTTCTTACATTATTTATCAATTTATTATTTCACCAACCATAAAAAAAATTAATGAGAAATGTATATACAAGCATACAATCAATAGTACATAGAGATTTAACATGGAAACCCAATTGGGAGAAAACTACAACACTTATGTTTATAAAATCATGTAGGCACCAACCTACTGTTACAATATCTGTAGGAGCCAACTTGCAAGAGACACCAATATCCTCAACTAAGCACCAACTTAGCAATGCCTATAGGCACCAACCTACAACTATAATTTTTGCAGGAGACACCAGTCTCCTTAGCTAAGCACCAACTCAGTAATCACTGTAGGCACCAACCTACAACTGCAATATTTGCAAGAACCAACCTGCTAGAGACACCAATCCCCTTAAACTATCAACAATACCAAATTATATATTTACTTCAAGCCTTCACCTACACAAATAGGTTGCTCTATCTATGTTGTCACAACACTCTTCATCAGTTCACAATATACATGAATTCAGATGTTCCTTTGACCTTGCACCTCCCAACCACCCTTAGATGATAACATTTTCCTCTCTTTCATTCTCTCACACCCATAGACCTCGGAGCTTCACTTCCTCATATTTAAACTTCACACTAATTGAACTAGATTTGGGCACAGTTATTTATAAATCGAGCCTGTGCATCCAGGGTTGTATCAAAAACTCGTGTTTATGGGAACATCTCTAGTTCCATTTACTTTCCATGAAAATCAGGCTACAAAAATCCTTTGAATCTGGTTTTGATCTCCTCCAATTTTGAGTGTGATATATTCACTAGTAATAGCACATACATTAGTGCTTGTTAATGTCATTCCCAAGAGTTCCCTCTCTGACGATGTATCTCTTTTTGGGGATTCCTTGTTCTTTATTATTCATACATGCTAGAAATATAAATGAACAAACTAGAAGAAAGTTGGACACAAGGTAACCCTTTTGTCAACGGTATGTCAAACAATATATGTGTCTAATCAACACTAGCAGGTAATACTATCATTAACGAATTGACAAATATTACTTGAAAGAAAAAGGGGGAGACAATTAAGCACAAATCACATGTATAATGAATACTAGAACTAATTTTGCATTTACTTCTGCATGCAATATAAAGAAAACACCATTGAATTTAAACCAACATTCATTTAGTGATCACAATCATTCAAGATAACTTAACATAATCATAGTCTTACTAAAAGGCATGTAGTAGAAAAAGTGTTTGCATAACAATCCACAGATCAAGTTAATCCTCAATCCTGGCAGAAATTTGTTTCCGACTCTGAATGAGCTTCAATATTAAACTCCAAAATAATTCTTTGTCCAATCATTTAGTTCTTAAAATCCAACATCAACCCTTCAAAACGAGGTCGATGTCCTTGTTTATGAAAAACAAACATACTAAAAATAGATTCAAATTTCACTTAAAAGTAAAGACAAGAATCAGTAGTGTGGACTCCTCCACATGTAAATTGTTGGTGTTCTTCTAGTTAACTCAATGGATTTCGTATTTGGGCCACTAGGCGAAAAGATCTTCACAAGTGTGAAGATAAGGGAACTGGTGTTATTTCATCCCTACCACCTGGCATTTGAATTGGTCTATCTCAGCACTCAAGTATTTTAGCACAGCCATCGCAGTTATTGGCCAATTAGCAAATTGTCTTACCTATCCTTTCTCCAAAGCCATGATTTTGAGAACATCTGCCTTGAACTTTTGATCTTGCTCATCATGTTGTTTGACTATGTCATGAAGGTCTACAAAATCCTTAGGCATACCAAAATCGAGGAGTTGGATATCCCTCATTCTTTGATTTATCTTCTCCCAATTCTTGAGACATTCCTCCCATATGTATTTCATCTTTTGTTGTGGTTCCACTATTAGTTGCATCTTACAGTCAGCTAACTTCTAAAACCTTGCTAAGATACCATCTTGAAGCATCCTAATACCATGTTCCTCACTCTATTAGACCTTCTGAATTTCCTGGATGTATTGGATCTATTCTAGGACCCTGTGTGACCATTCAAACCATCTCGACGTCTCTTTGAGTGCCATCAACCCCAGCAGAGTCTCTTCCTAGTAGCTTACCACTTTATTCATAAAGGTATCCCTTTCTATTTTAAACTGACTCTATCCTACTAGAAACTCAACTCTTATAAAAATGATTTCCCGAGTGGTGTCTTGGTAATACTTTGCTTGATGTTTGAGATGCTCAATTTCTTATTTCATGGATTTCGTCTTCCACTTATCTTATCTTTCCATGTCGATGGTGGTGCTAGATATGGCCATTCCATCTCCTAGTAACTCACTCACTTTCGAATTTCTAGAGTCCGGTAGGGTTTCTTCTGTGGTAATCATCATAGTGTTGTCCAGAGTAAGCCTCCTCTTCTCTCTAGTCCTCCTAACTATCACTTGTCTTTTCCTGTCGTAACTGATTACATGGACATCGACCACCTCATCTATAGGTTCTGGAATTAATTGGTCCCCCCACGAGATAGCATTGCTTAGAATTTCTAGAGTATGAAAGTGTTCAAAGGCATGTTCCTTACCTTTTTCGACAATTGGTGCCTGGTTGTTGATGTTTTCTCCATCTCTGCCTGATGTGTGCTCTTGACTTGGAGTTGTAGAAGGTTATCATGGGCTATTCGTGAGTCTAATATCTAAATCTTTGAGGATCTCTCCTACCTACATGGTGTCAATGGTGACCTCTATCACATTATTTGTTGTTTCTTCTGTGAGTGTTGTCATTTCTTTGGGTGAAGATGAGTTTGGAGTATTTACTGTGGTATATTCAAATTCTTCATCATCATCTTGCTCCTCATGTCCTTAGATTATGGGTGTGTCACCTACAAGATTCCCTCCACAATCTGAATTCTCCTCACTTTCTCCTTTATCCAAGGCCTTTTCCTCTAGGATAGATCCTTGGACGTTGCTTTTATCTTTATCTCCTAGAGATCCATCCTGGTCTTTCTCATGTGTCTCACCTTTTCCTTTTGAGGTGGTACCCTATGTATATTGTTCCTCTTCCTTGCTCTCTTGATCACTTCCTCCTTCATCTTAAGTTTGTGACCCTTTCCCCGAGGGGGTAGTAATTCTCTCTATTGTATTCAAGTTTGCACCCACTTCCAAGGGTTGCAGTGCTTGGGATAGCCCAGTGTATAATATCTCTATGTAGGCCTCATTGATAACGAGAATTGTTGTACTATCTAAATCCTCATTGTCATCATCATATATTGTGATGAGGTTAATGATTATTGGTGCTAGTATTCTTGGGCCTGGTGTCACTGTCACAGTCTCAATTGTTGGTCTGGGACTTGATTGTTCCACTTATTCTTATCTTTCATCAGGTTGTTCATTGTCCCCTGTAGGTGAAGTTTCTCTTGCGGGAGTTTGTTCTTCTTATATCATACGCATCTCCACATAATTCATTATAGGTGGTCCTAATTCTTGAAGAGTAGCATTTTTCCCATGCTCTCAGAAATTTCTCTCCACCTCTTTCAGAAGCCTTTTTGTTTCAACCCTTCTTGTCACTTGTTCTGTATTCTCATTTTCTGCTTGTACAACAAGCCTTGTTGTCTGTTCCAACCATTCTAATTGTTCATCTCCTGACATGACTTTGAAATGGATAAGATCTATCTTTTATTTTCTCTATAATACCTCCTCCCAACCTAATCCATTTTCAATCAATATCTCATCCTCAAAAGTGTCATGTGCATATGACTAGTGAGATACCACTTGACAAGCATGATGAGAAACTAGAACTTTTGGGTCATGTTTCCTATACCTATCAGTGTGGAACCTATACTCTACCTGATTTTGGGCTTCTTGTATGGCCTGAGCAGTATATTTCACCAAGTGGTAACCTACATAGAATCCATCTAGGATGAATGATATGTTCTTGTCTTTCACTAAGGAGGCATTGAAACCCTACAGAATGGTCTGGTAACAAATTTCACCTAGGACCAACCTGTCTAGTACATGGGTCGACAATAGTTGCAAGGCCCCGATGGCTTCGAAAATCTTGAGATAGGTATTATTTTCCTCTAAATACCAATACCTTATCCTGGATATGACCTTTCTTGTTGCTTCAGAGAGCCTTAAACAATTTTTTTTACATGTTATGAAATAAAACCTAGCCAAAAATTCATCACAGATTGCAACATAAGATTGTTTATATCTATTCTCCCATAAGGCACTGAAATACACATGGACAACTAATTCTGAGACATGCCAACTTAACCCCGGCCTTGGAAATACATTTATGGCGCAAATTGCATCTAATAGACATGAAGCCATGAAGAAGCAACGGGGTTTCTCCTACTTTTGGTTTCTGTGCATACTCAACCCTAATGCTCAATTGTTTATAGATATGGCACCCCAATTGAAGACGCTTCAGGATATGCCTACTATATAGGCCAGGGGAATCGAGGCTTCCAAGAACTTGGAGTGATCCTTTTCTCTGTACAACCGACATATCAGGGCCATGAGAAATATATATGGTTCTCTCACGTTTATAGTGTTATACATTTGGATGCCTTGTTCACAATTTTTTTGTCTTCTTTCCACCAGGATGCCAAAAGATTATAAGTGTTGTGTTGTTCAAAAAAATTAACCACAAAGTCAATGTTAAGTCTAACTTCGCGTTCCCTGAGTTCGTAAGACTTTTTGGCCTCCATTGGAAAGAAAACACCAACACATTGGTCATTCACATCATTAATCATGCACTTGTCAACCTGAATATGATTAATTATCAATTCTAAGGTTTCTATGCAAGGTAGAAATGGGATTCTGGAAGCTACCATGTACATGGATGATAATTTTATATTATGGAAAACATGGTCATCCAAGACTCTTACTTTCAGGTCTCTATGAGAGGTGAATTCCAGGAAATCATCATGGTTAATTTTATTGTACAGTTTGAGCCAGGTGGGCATAGGTACCTTGGTTGTCGTGCTTGTATATGTATATTTGTAGAGTGGTGGTGGAGTTGGCGGCTTCTTTTGTGACATTTTGATTACAAGCTCCACCTTGGGTGTGAGCTCCAATTCTCTGGAAACCACAGGATGTGAAGCTTCTCCAACCATGATCTTCTTCCCCTTTGGTATCTGTAGTGACTTCCAAGTCATTGGTCTTCGAGGAGGCATGTTTCTTGCAAAAATAAAAGACAACTTAGCTCATTCTTCCATCTGTTACAACAACACTAAAAGAAAATATTTCACATTAGAGCCAAATACCCGCGAAAGATGAAGTTTCCTGGTTCAATACTTACGAGCGTCGAGATTCACAGAAAGCCCGACAATAATTAGCTTTGAGTGAAACACCTAGTTACATGAGAATATTTCATATAAAGAAGGTCTCAACTGCACTATGAAAACATTGACAAACTACTCAAACCACACCCAATCCAAATAATGTTTTTTTTTTATCAGTCCCATCTAGATTTACCACAGTCAAGTACACCAAAATCTTCATGGATCTCCAGGGATTAAATACATTTTCAACTCCATAATTTGAGGTTAATGAAATACGCAAATTGGTGGTGTGAATGAACGTTAGGTTGGTTCATCGGTGATTTCAAACAATGATGGGTTGGCACACATGATCGAAGAGATCGAGGTTCAGGGATTGCTCCTGTGCTCTATTTAAAATGGTGGTCGTTAATGTTTGGTCACAAATCTCGGTGTGGAGGAGTTATATGTTTGCATAACTTTCTCAACAAATTTTCAAGGTAATGATGTTGGGACAGTCATCAAATCACTTGAAGTTTGGGGGCTCCTCTCAGCTGACATGGCTAATTCAGATATATCAAAATTATGAAAGGAGTGTCAGGTGGACGACCCATGATGCAACAAATCATGTCATTAACCGGTCATTGGCAAGCGTGTTAACGTGTAGAAATGACCAGTCTATGGTTATGGTTAGTGGATGTCGATGATCAACGATTTGTGAGTATACGCATTAAAGTGTAGTCCATGATATTGGTATGTCGATGTCGGTGGGCCACTAGAAATTGACGATTGAAAACTCATGGGCGTCGGCGTAATTGCACTTACCAACTCACCGAAAACCAATTTAATATCGATGTCGTTGATCCCCAACTTATTCCTCTCATTATTTCTCGTCATCTCACTAAGTGTTTCGATGGCCGATGTGACTTGTTCGTGGTGACATGGATCTTGACATGGCATGATCAAAGTGATGCAGCGGACGTGGCATGAAAACTTGGCCTGGTGACTTGAATTACCCGGGTGACTCGTCAAAGTGTCATGTTCTGTGGTTGATTGATGCACAATTCCAACGTGGCTGACAGAGTGGAAATATAAGTGCTTACATGGAAAATGAAGAAATGAGGTGATGTGTCCTATACATACGTGGTTGTATGTTGTGTTCTCCCAGGGTGAAGTCTTACCCTAAAAATTGACGGTTGGTATGGCCTCTCGAGTTGATCAGATGATCACTCTCTCGAGGGAAGTTTATTTTTCGACATTAGCATCAGGCATGTCCTCAGCATATTTTTCTATGTGCATTAATGGGCACCAACAACCGATGTAACATTAGTGTCAACGAGTGCCTCTACTCACTGCTTATCATTGCACACTTGTTTATTGAGATGGTCGATGTCCGACGTTTATTAGCATCGACATTCCAAAGGGGAGACTGTCTTATATGGAGCACCTGTATGAAAGAACTACTGACGTCTGATATTCATCGGTGTCGGCATTCTTAAGAGGTGATCATCGGAGATCTGGGAAAAATCAATTTTGACAAGAAAAAATGATAATTGGGAAAATGCTAAGTGTCAAAAACCTTCCCTTTTTAGTGTTTACACCATCTATCCTTCTCTTTGTTTCAGTGATCATTCATACTAAGCTCAGGACTCGTTTACGATAATCACAACAAAGAAACAAAACCCAAAAAAATGGTCATGTTCATGTGAAAATCGCAACATATGGACGAAATTAAAAGAAAGTGGTACCCCAATTTTTTTTTAAATTTTGAGGGTCTATTCAGTGTTGAACACTATGAATGAGTTATTTGTTGCATTCTTGTTCATTTAGAGTATTGTAGATGCATTTCATTGTGGGTGTTAGAATTTTGTAAAAAATGTGAATTAAATTGTAGCTGGTAAGCTACAACCAACAAATTAGCTGTAAAATTTTGATATTTATATGTATATTTCGCAAGTATCATTCCCTAGATGAGATGGGAGATGTTACTTTATGGTATCAAAGAAAATGGTTGCAACACTAGCCTATAGGATCCTGCTACATGACAACTGAAGTCATTTGAATCAAATTTTTGTTTGGGGTAAAAAATATTTTTTCTTCAAGACAATGTTAGAGGAGGAATTTTGTGGTTTAATGCCTGGAAACCATGTTTAGGGAAATTCCTCATGGCCCTGGCTTTCCAAAATACCATCATTTGCTTGAATTGAAAAATCAAATCAATAGTTATGCCTCCTAGAGCAACAGTGCATAGGAGTCGTTGATCGCACCACGTGATGGATTCCCAGTCGTTGATCTGTGAAGGGAGTTGTTTATCCTACATGCAAGGGAAACTGTTAGATAGGATGGTTTATAAGCAAGAGGCAAACCTTTATTATTTTTGCATGAATCATGGATAGTCATGGAACCTTACAAATCCCGTGTGCTATGTAAATTTTGGCTATCGGAACCCCACGAGAAAGTGTGTTCATAGGATCGAAAGGGTTGTTGATGTTGGCGTGTGGGGGGGGTTTGGTGGGCCAATGGCTCAGTAGGTTGATGGAATGGTGCCCTGGCATTGGATCAAAATCATTTGGATGGAAGTTGTGTGGGAGTAGTTGGTGGGTCGATGGGTCGGTGCCCATGTAGCTCAATATAACCGGTAGGTCAAATCAGACCAGTGTCGTGACCTTTTGGTCAAAGTTGCATGCGGTAGGTTGATGCCTCGGTGGTCCGATATGCCCGATATATCATATCGAACTAGAATTGTTGGGAGAGATGAAATGATGTAGAGTGTGGTAATCGATGGCTTGGTAGGCCAATGCCCCTGTGGTCCAATATGTTGATGGTCCAATGGACTGGATCAGGGCCGAAGTTATTTGAGGTTGTAAGGGAAATAGGTTGGTGCTCAATGGGTCAGTTGTTCGGTATTCCCGATGGTTCGATAGACTGAATCAGACCAAGGTTAATTTTTTCGGAGTTGTTCGCAAGGTGTCCCGATGGGTCGATCCCCGGTGGATTGAACCGACATTCAACCAAAGTTTGGAAAGGAGAAGGGAAGTGTTTACCCTGGTGTCCAGTGGTTCGATGGCCCGGTGACCAAGAACAAAAACAGTGCCATAACAACAAATAAACAATCAAAATATCAACAAATTCTAATGTTTTTTAAGGTCAGAAACTTGTAGGCCATTTTTGAAGGCCTAAACAACATTTTTAGGAAATCAAATTTGTCTAACGATGTGTGTTCTTGCAGGACACACAGTTTCTTCTTCTAAAAAGATAGAAATTGGAGAGAGTTTTCTAGCAAGCTAAATTGTTTTCCAAACAGAGTTTTTATGAAGAAGTTACAACCAAAACAGTCAAGGATAAATTCAATACCAGGTTTCTTTTAGAAGGCATAACTCCTAGCCCAACAATCAATTTGGTACTCAAGAGTAGTCCATGGAAATCTTAGGGGTTGTAAAAGTCATCTTTAAAGCCAAATTTGAGTTCTGGGTACCTAAAAATGTGTTGGCAGGGAAAGAGCACACTTGTAGCATACAACACTAAAAAGGGGGAAATGGTCAAAACTTCTAAAGACCATAAGTTTCTGCTTGGACATTAGAATTGGGAAAATGAATAGTCAATGGAAAGGTCTTGAGGAGGAGAATTCATATATTAACCTAGAAAATTATTTTGAGCAGGAAAAATTTACAGTCAATTCAAGGAAGAAAAATGTATGCATTATTTTCCAAAATTGCATATGTATTTATTTTTGTCTGACAAAAAATTGTTTGCATGTAATTTTTCTGTAGAGTTTAGAGTTTAGAGTTTTAGAAAGACCGTTTTTGTTTTTTTGTATGAGAACCACAACAATGGAAGATGTCCAAGGGTCCTACAGTCATGGATAGGAATTCAGAGGTTTGCATATCAGCATGGGAAATGTTGAGAGCGAGTCTAATGGAAGAAGAGACAAGAAAGAGCTTGTAACTATGAGAAGCCTACAGAGAGAAGTGCAAAGTTATAGGACTAATAATGAGAATATCATGAAGGCTCGGGAAGAGATGCCTCAAAGTTTGAACATGTTGTAAAAGCAAGAGAAGAAAGAATCTGGCACCAAGCAAGAAGCTAGTGCTAGACAAGTGACAACATCCAAATCCCATAGCAAGAGGGATGAGCATGGGAATGACAAACAGTCAAGCAGCAGGAGAAGACGCCATCACTCCCAGGGAAAACACTAGGAAATGCCATACAAGTTTAGGGCTAGGTAGAAGCCCAAGTGTGTCTCATGTAAGGAGATAGAGGAGAAGTCCTGAGGGAGACATATTGTAAGGTGAACTTGGGAAAATAAAGCCACCTACTTTTAATGGTGAGCATAGAAAGGGAGAAGAGGTCAAGGCCTGGTTGTTGGAAATGAAGAAATATTTCCAGTTGCATGATTACCCCTCAAGGGAAGAAACAAGAATTGCAATCTACCACTTGCAAGGAAAGGCAACTATGTGGTGGGATTGGCTTAAGAAAGCTAGGCATCTTGATGAAAAGAGAGTCTCATGGAGGTAGTTCAAAGGATATTTGCAAGAGAAATAATTTTCTGAGCATTACTATGAGAGAAAAATGAAAGATTTCTTTGAACTCAAATTAGGAAGAATGACAATGGATGAATATGAGAAGAGGTTCTTTGAGTTCTTGAAGTATGTGGAGTTCATAAAAAATGAGAAGGTCAAAATCCAAAGTTTTCTTAGTCAGTTACCCTCCTTCTACTGTGACAAGATACAATATGATAACCCCAAGACTTTGGAGGAGACCATAAGGAGAGCAAAGCATCTTTATGAGTAGAGTAGAGGGAGGTCAGTATTCCAAAAGACTTGGAATAACAAGATGAAAGGAAAGAGGGATCAACGGAAAAAAGGATTTAAGCCACCCTTTTTCAAGAACAACTCCCAAGAAAATCAGCAAGGACAGTCAACCCAAAATGAGCACAAGATAGGATATTATTTTGGGAAAATGCCAAGGAAACAACCTATACAATGTTGAGGGTGTGAGGGAAATCACTTATATAGGGATTTCCCTCACAAAGGAGAAGGGATGAGAATTTTACAAAACATTCAGGAGGTTGAAACAGTGGAAGACATGGGAGGAAGCAGGCCAAGGATTTATGTAGCTTTGGATAAGAAGCAAGCATAATATCATTCCCCCATGATTGAGGTGAAAGGTAAGATCAATAATCATCCCATATCAATTTTAATTGATTATGGATATAGCCATAGTTATATAAACTCTAATATTATTGAAATATTTCACTTACAAAGGAGTAAGCATAAGAAATCATGGTTCGTTCAATCAGCCACGGGGGCTAAGAAAAATATCAATGAGTTGGTTAAGGATTGTCCAATAGACATGAATGGACTCAACACAAAGGTAGATGTGAACATCATACCTTTGGGTTCATATGACTTTCTAATTGGCATGGATTGGTTGGAAAAAAAACCATGTTGTCCTATACTATTACAACAAGACAATAACATGTCTTGATGAGAAAGGACAACAAGGCAAGATTCAAGGCATTCCAAGAGTTGTGGTTGTTAGACAATTTTTAGCCATGCAGCTAAAAAAGAGTTTCAGGAAGGGATATCAAATTTTTGCAGCCCATTTGGAAGAGGCAGCTAGAGATAAAGTGGCAAGTCTCTAAGACCATCCATTATTAAAAGATTTCAAAGATGTTTTTGAGGAAATCCCAGGATTGACACCAAAGAGAGACATTGATTTCTCTATTGATTTGGTGTTAGGAGATGCCTCGCTTTCCAAGACACCTTAAATAATGGGCACACCATAATTGAAAGAGTTGCAAATGTAGCTAGAAGAACTTTTGAAGAAGGGGTATATACGCCCAAGTGTGTCACCTTGGGGAGATCCAATTCTTTTTGTGAAAATGAAGGATGGAACCTCAAGGTTGTGTATTGATTTTAGACAGCTGAATAAGGTCACTATAAAGAACAAATATCCTTTACCAAGCATTGATGATTTATTTGATCAGCTGAAAGGTGCAAGGATATTTTCCAAGATTGACTTGAGAT
>SNQJ01S0046562.1:9366-25336 GCA_010110895.2 Picea sitchensis
CCAATCTGAGATGTCATAAAGCTTATGATAATGCTGCAAAATCATCCAACCTTTTAGTTCTTCTATTTCATTGTTACTGAATAGGGGAGGGGATCCCATGATTGAGACTTGCCACAACAAAATTGTATTTCGATTTCATGGGATCCAGGTGAGTTTTTCCTTGATGTGGGGAATGGAGGAGCAAAGGAGTTTCCATATGGGAGAACCATTGTGGTTCACATTTTTTTGATCAATACATCTTTTTCTAGTTCCCATTTTGTACTTTTTCACAATGGTTGTTTTCCACCACTCTTTATTTCCAGAAAATAATCTCCAGAGAAGCTTGGCGACTAACGCTATGTTGGCCAATTCTGGGTCCTTGATACCTAGTCCCCCCTGTTCTTTAGAGGAGGAAATTTTTTGGAGTTGGACTTGCCTCCATGCCAAAGGAATTTTCTAATAAGTTGGGTCATATCTTTTTTAAATCCCGCTGGATCCAGAAGAGAAGATAAATGAAAAAGGGGGAGGGAGGAAAAAACTGATTTGATTAGCACCAGATGTCCTGTGGGGTTGAGCCATAATGCTCCCCAAGCTTCCATTTATCCTTTGATTTTCTGAATAACGGCATTCCAATATTCCCCTGGGAGGGACTTTAATCATATTGGCAGCCCTAGGTATTTAAAGGAAGTCTAGTCCAAAGAGATCAGGAAGCCTAGAATTTGAGCAATACCTAGACGACAGTGAGCTTTGGTGTTCCAAAGATAGACTTGACTCTTTTGGTTTTTTATGCGGCCCCCTGAGACCAATATGAAATTATCTAAGACATGTTTTATTCTTCGTGCCATTACTTTGGAAGCTCCACTTAGAAAAAGGGTGTCATCTGTGAATTGGGAGTGATTTATTCTCTTGACTCCTCTTGCAATGTGGATTCCTGGGATCGAACCATTTGTGCATTCCCAATCTAAAGTTTTGTTTAGGAAATTGGCCATGAGGAAATATAATAGGGGGGGAAGGGGGTATCCTTATATTAATCCTCTAGAGGCTTTGAAGAAATGGTTCGGCCTTCCATTTATCAAGGGAGAAATCCAAGGAGTAGAAATACAAGCACCAATCCAGGAGATTAATGCTTGGTCAAACCCAAATTTTTTCAGCACTTCCTTGAGGAAACTATGAATTACTTTTTCGAAGGAATTGGCCATGTCGAGATTTATAACCAAGCCAACATCTCCCATGTTGAAGCTGGAGTGGATTGCTTCTTGAACTAGAATGAAGTTGTCCCGGATTTTCCTTCCTGCAATAAAACTACCTTGATTTGGTAGGATCAACAAATTAAGAAAGGGTTTCAATCTATTAACAATTATTTTAGACATGATTTTGTAAGAAATATTATAGAGAGAGATGGATCTGAATCTGTCAAAGAAGGCAACCCCTTTTTCTTTCGGGATCAGTCCCAAGAATGAGGAGTTTGTAGCTCCTCCCATTCTGTTTTATTTTTGGATGTATATGAGCATTTTGATTAGATCATATTTTATTATAGACCAACATATTTTGTAGAAGTGAAGAGTGAGCCCATCAAGCCTTGGAGATTTATCATGGTGGAATTGTTGGATAACTTTAAATATTTTCTCTTCTTCTATTGGCATATTTAGCTTCATATTATCCATTTCTTAATTAAATGCAGGGTATGGGTAAGAAAGAGATTACTTAGCTCATTGTCGAAGTCGCCCTCCTTGGAATAAAACTCAGAGAAGTGATTTGTATCTTGTTGTTTTATTTGATCAATGTCACTTATGATTTCGCCATTTTGCATTTTTATTTATGTTATATGATTTCTCCATTGCCTTTCTTTGGCATGTCTATGAAATAAGGCAGTGTTTTTATCTCTCGTATGTAACCAGAGGCTTCTAGAATTAAGTCTCCACATAGATTCTTCTTCTACAAGGGCCCGAATGTAGTCTTTGTGCCTCGTTTTCCTTCTTTAAATCCCTCTATTGAACTTCCTTTGCTTCTATTTCCTCTTGGATTTTTTCTATTTTTTTATTTTTTTCCTCAACTTTGATGTGAAGAGGGAAAGAGGATTTTTTAGCCCAATATTTTAGGGCACCTTTAGTGAGCTTAAGCTTATGCTCCCATATGTGAACTGGTGATCTAGTGATCCACTGGTTCAGGGTAAGAGATACTAGGGGGAAGAAATTAGGATGATCCATCCATGCGGGGTTAAACTTGAAGGGGATGGGACCCCAATTAATCTCACGAGCAAAGGCCAAAGAAATTGGGTGATGATCTGATCCTGCCCGGGGGAGGATTGTGGAGGAGAATTTTTTCGACAAAGTGAGAAAGGAGCTGCTAATTAAGAAAGGATCTAACTTGGAAGCGATGTGGCCATGACCTACCCTTTTATTGTTCCAAGTAAAGGATCCCTTAGTTGGGGGGCGTCATAAAGGTCCAGATCTGAGATGAGATCATCCAATTTTTCCCTAAATTGATCTCTCACTATGGATCCTCCTCATTTTTATTTTGTGCTTCTTGTAATGTTAAAGTCCCTCACAATGATTAGGTTTTGAGGGGGATTTCCTTTATCTAAATCTAGAAGAGAACCCCAACATTGTTGTTTTCACCATAATTGTTCGACACATAGACATTAATAATGGCAAAGATCATACATGTGGTAATCAAGGAGAGGGTTACCATTAGACAATTTGAAGTCTAAAGCCAATCCATTAGTTTCAGAGCGTCTATGTTCCACATTGTACATAAGCCTCCTGAGGCTCCTTTGGAGCTTATGTCTTTCCCATTACCTTCTTTCCATATTCCTTACATGCCTTAGAGAGCTTCTAGCTCCCTCAGTTTGGTCTCCTGGAGTAGGAGGATTAGGGGTTTTTCTGTTCTTATTATTTTTCTTACTTCTTTTTTTTCCCCTACTCTCTAGACCTATACAATTCTAGGAGACAACTTTCATCATTTACCAGTATTTTTGTGTGCCCCCCCTTTAGAGGGCTGAGAGGGAATGCCTTTAGAATTTTGGGGTTTTCCTATCTTGCCCTCTTTTTTGAGGGATTCCTCCAGGGTACATTGAATACCTAATTCTTTTTCCCGATCTACTACTACTTCTTGTTTGTTTATGTTGGTATTTCTCCCTGGTTTTCTTAGGACAACTGGCTGGGATATATCAATATCCATGTCACTTTCAGAGTTGCCCTGATGATCTTCCTCAAGAATGATTGGGATCCCCATAGTTATTGGGGTCTCCCCTTCTCTCGAAGGCTGGGATTACTTGGATTTTACTTTTCAATCTTCTTTATTTAGAGCTTCTTGATGCATTTCCTTACTTCCTTCCCGAGATTCCAGGTTTTCTTCCCCAGTTTCTTCTAGAACTACTAAATTTTCAAAACTGTTGTGACTGTTCTCCCCTCTTTGGATTCTTCTTGAGGATTTAGAGTGGGGAACAAGTGATTTACCACCTTGTCCTTGAGCCTTGGAAGTTGTTGTGGTCTTGCCACTAGTTCTATTTCTTTTCAGTTGCTACCATTACTCTTGATTCTACTCCTATGGCTGAGAGGTTTTCTCTTATGGACAAATTTTTGCAAAGTGTCCATATTCGTGATAGGCCTTTCATTTAAATGGGATCTATTCGTAATCCACTTGTTGTATGAATGACCAGTTATCTAAGGTTGAATGGATCGCCTCATGCAATCCTTTTTCCAAATATACCTCTACACAGAGTCAGGCACAAGCTTGAAGATCGTCTTGTGGTTTGGACCAATCAATGCATTTTCCCAGTGAATGCTTATATTTCTTATGGTTTCACCATTCCAACAATGCAATGGGAGGAAAGGGAGTCTTAACTAGACCAGAACTGTCGAGGGGATGCCATTTTCCTGGGATGAAGTCCAGGGTCCATTTATTGAGATACATTCCTCGGGATCCCATGAAATAGGGGTCGCTATGAAATATTAAATCCCTATCTTCTTTTTTTTCAAACAGGAAAACAAAGATCCCCTTACCACAAAAGGATGAGGATATTTGGCCTTGAATCAACTTATTCCAATTTTGATCTAGCCAATGATGCATGGCCTTGGGTGAAGGCCATAGCCCTGTAAACCGTCCGATGAGAATGTTCTCTACTAGCTAAAGGGAGAAAGGTTAGGCCAAAGGTGGATGAACAAGAAGGCGACGATGTTAGGAGGCTGAGGAGAGAGTGGGGGGGATCCCTCCCCACCTGCCGAAAGAATCATGGACACACACACTACAAGCTGCAAGAAACCCTAGAAGCAGAGCTCACGAGCACCTAAATGTAGGATGTGTAAAGTTTAAATGTGATGTACATCAAATTTAATTATCACATGAAATACAAATTTTCTATTGTTTTGTTGTAGAAAAAAAAATGAAACCCATTCAACACATAAGACAAAACGATGAGGAATAAAAGGGTTGATCACAAAGTTTGTGAGTACTCACTTTTTAAATCTTACTTAAATTTTCAACTTTGATATGATATTTATATTTAAATAATTGATCTACACTCATCCATGGATGTCTTCTAATAGGTGCTAGCATACAAAAAAGAGCCAACTGAAGAATTGATAGACATTGGGTTAAGTATGGGTTGTGAGTACATGTTGAAGTATCAAGGTTTAATTGAACAATTTCTAAGTAGCTATGTTTTTTAACTTCCTCTTTTTTGTAATTAATGGAACAACAAGAAGCCTTTATATTAATTATATCGACTATGCTTTGTCATGGCATATTATACATGCAGGAAACAAAATATGGAGTGCATCCAACATAAGAGATTTTGAGAGACAACATGAAGCATGGATTCAAAAGAATATGTATTGTTTATGAAATAATCACTACTATGGTACACTTTTTTATTTACGCAATCATATATATATATATTACACTTTATTTCTATGTTTGTAGATGGAACATAAAAAACAAGTCAATCAAGAAAACATTAGGTTAAATAACCAAAGTACAATATTGCCTACACGTGATGAAGAAATGAGGCATGCACACAACTCGAGCTATGATATCATTTCAAGCGATGTTGAATGACAATCAATATAATTGAATGCTACTGCAAATTGTATGTTTTGGAATATTTGTTTGTGAAAATCAAGGATTTTTTTAATGTACTCGACATATTGTCCCAATTGCATGATGACATGTTATTGATTAGTGTAACGTTTACATATTAGTTTCATTTTAATTATTGTGGACCTTTACATTTTCCCATTTTGTATGACGATGGGTCACTTATTCATATATAATAAAAGCAATTTCTTATTTTATTGCATTGTCAAATGTTGTAAAATGTTGTATTGATGATTAATTATTAATAATAATAATCTATTTTTAAGGTCACAACCAAGCCAAACACCAAATTGGTGTATGAGACCTCCTCCGCCCAACGATTTGACTGGTAAAGTCTACAGAGGTATACATACCTTACCCCCCTGTGGATTTGAACTTGCGACCTCTTAGGAGGAAACACATGTTCTTAACCATTAGGCCCACTCAGGATGTTCTTAATATATGGATGATTTACATTGTAACAAATAATAAAGGTGTAATCTAATGGATAATTCATTAATGCAATCATTATATCAAAACACAATAACAAAAATATAAAAATCAATATTATTAAACATATATTTGATTTTGAAATGATTAATTGAAAATTTGTAAAAAATAATAATTAATTAAAATATATACATATTGTTGCATTGCATTCTTTTGAACTCACTAAATGGTGCATTTTTATGAGTTATACACACTGGTGCTAAAAATTGTGAGAAAACAACATTGCTTTAAATGACATAATGTACGATTATATTTGTATCATTTCAAAATATTTTGATGTGCATTATTACAATGCACACCAATGAATGCATAAACATAAAAATCACTAGTGATTTTCATTTACGTGTGCACATCAATGCTTCTCATTTATGTGTGTGCACCGATGCTTATCATTTATGTGTGCACACCAATGCTTCTTATTTTATTTGTGCACATTGATGCTTCTCATTTAGGTGTGCGCACTGGTGCTTCTTATTTTATTTGTGCACATCGGTGCCTCTCATTTGTGTGTGTGCACTTGTGCTCATCATTTTTGTGTGTGCATCAATGCGTCTCATTTACGTATGTGCACCAGTTTCGATGCTTCTCATTTATATATGTGCACCAATGCATTTTGATGATAAAAGCACTGAGAAAAAAACAAAAAAAACCCCTCCACTACAACCATTGTCCGTCCGTTAAAAATTTCGCTAAAACATCCGTTAAAACCTCCAAAACCAATATAGGAGGTTGCAGCAAAGGTTTTTTTGAAAATTTTACCAAATTTTGTAACACAAAAACCTTTGAAAAAACCTCCGCTAGAAGGTGTTCTCCTTATAGTGGTAACTACTAGCATAACCACTTGCTAATAATTCATTTCTATAATTATTTATGTCACTCCCTCTTAATGGAGAAACAAATTTTCTATAATTCCCAGCTTGTCTCTACCTATTACAAATTTAGCATTTCCCAAAGGCTTAGTGAATATATGCACCACATTATCATTTGTATTATAGTACATCAAATCAATTTCGCTTGATTGAATATTTTCTCACACAAAGTGATGTTGAGTTTCAATGTTCTTTGATCTCACATGATAAATTGGATTGTTTTTCAATTTTATTGAGCTTTGATTATCATATTTGATAGAGGTAGGTACTCCTTTCCTTTCTCCCATGTCTTCATGAATCCAAATTGCTTCATGGGTAGCACTACACAATGCTTTATACTCAACTTCAATTGAGAACAAGGAAATAGTTGGTACTTCTTGTTGCTCCAAGGCACAATTCTATTTCCCATATCCAATGGTGTATTTTCTATAATATGAATCTCTTTCCCAATCAAAATATGAATAACATGTCAACTCAACATTTAAATGATTAGTATATTCAATACCTAAATTTGCAGTCCCTTTCAAGTATCAAATGACTCTCTTAGTTTCTTTATAGTGACTCTCATGTGGTTTAACCATGAATTGACTAAGTATGATAACAAAATATGAAATATCAGGTCTTTTGTGGTTAAATAGTTTAGAATTCCCACCAATTGTCTATACAAAGTACCATTTACTTCTTTTGTATCATCCTCATTGCAAAGTTTAATATTCTATTCTAATGGAGTAGATATTGGGCTACAGTCATTCATAATGAACCTTCTGATTCATTCCTTTGTATACTTACTTTGAGTGATCAAAGTATTAACATATTCCCTCTAAACCTCAATACCTAAACAGTAATGCATCTGACCAAGATCCTTCATTTCAAATTCATGTGACGACTACCTTTTGATCTCATCAATAAATTTTGTAGCACTTCATGTTATGATTAAATCATCAACATACAATGAAATCAAAGCAACAATCCCATTTCCATATTTCTTTATGTAAATATTTGGATCACTCTTACTTTTGATGAAACCTTGCTGGAAGAAGAAAGTGTCAATTTTCACATACCATGGCCTGAGAGCCTATTTGAGACCATATAGTGCTTTCTTTAACTTGCACACACAATGTTCTTGTATTTGCTTTACAAAACCTTCTGGTTGAACAAGATACACTTCTTATTTTAATTCACCATTCAAAAATGTTGATTTAACTGATGCAACTGATGTAATTTCCAATTGTACTTAGTAGCTAATGCAATCATTAATCTAATGTTATTCAGTTTAGCTACATGTGAAAATGTGTCCCCATAATCTATTCCTTCTTTCTGTGAATATCCTTTTGCAACCAATCTAGCTTTAAGCTTGTCTATACTACAATCAACATTAAACTTAGATTTGAACAACCATTTTGAACATATACGAATTTTATTTTTAAGCAATTCCATAAGTTCCCAAGTTTCATTTTTCATTATGGAATCATATTCCTCTTTCATAGCATTAATCCATTCATTATGATATTTTTCTTGCTCAAAATTAAAAGGTTCTTTTACACTCATAACTTGAGTCATCATATCATAGTATTTATACTTGTTAGGTGTCTTTTCCTTGTCGATCTTCATAGTGCCTCACTACTCTGTAGAGTTGCTCCACTCTTTCTTGGTGTACTATGGTTACTTGTAGCTTCAATTCTATTTTGATCTTCAACATCATCTTGTTGATATTTTATTTCTTGTGCTTTTGCACTTTCAATGCCTTCTTTAGGAAGTTTCCATACATCTTGATCATCTTCTTTTTTAACATCGTCTTCATACTCATGAAATTTAATATCTCTACTTGCAAAAACTTTGAGTAATGGGATCCTACATTTTGTAAGATTTATCATCAACACAATAACCAATGAAGATATATTTGATCGAATTTGCATCAAGTTTCCTTCTATCTTCCTTTGGAATGTGGAAAAATGCTTTATTCACAAAAATTATCAAATGATTAACAATTGGTTTATAACCATATAATACTTCATAAGGAGTTTTATGCTCTAAAAACTTGGTTGTACTTCTATTTTTTAGATACATAGTAGTGCTTATTGCTTTGGCCCTTTAATCATGCTTCGAGCACATTCAACCAAGGTTTTATTTTTCCTCTCAACCACACCATTCTATCGAGGAGTCTATGAAACTGTGTATTATTTATGAATCCTAGTGTCCTTGTAGTATTTGATGAAATCTATTGATGTGTACTCTCCTCCTTGATATGATATAAGGATATTGATATGTTTTCCTGTGTAATTTCAACCACGTTTTTAAACTCTTTGAAATATTCAAACACATCACTTTTATTTCTTATGAAATAAACCCATGTAAATATTGTTCTATCATCAAGGGAGATAAGAAAATAAGAAGCTCCCCCAAGTGATCTAGTTTGCATTGGCCCACACACATCAATATGCAGTAATTTAAGAATCTCCCTTTTCCTTTTATCTGTACTTATAGGAAACTCATTCCTACATTGTTTTCCTAGTGCACAACCATCACATTCAATATGTTCATTCTTAAAAACTGGAATACCCTCCACCATCTCTTTCTTTTGAAGTAAAACTAGATCTTTAAAATTTAGATGACTATAACTTAGGTGACATAGTTCTTCTATAGACATAGTTGTTGATGATAATGCTTGATGATCCTTAATAGTAACATCAAGTTTGTATAGGCCTCCCACTCTGCTTCCTTCTACTATAACTTTGTAGTAATCTTGTATGTCCCTCACAAGACAACCTGACTTCACAAATTCATTTTTTAAGCCTTGATCTGTAATTGTTCAAACTAAGATTATTTTTTTCTTAATCCCTGGAACATACAATACATTCTTGATTTGTTTCACATGACCACTTAGCAAAGTCACACATACATCACCATAACCTTTTATTTCATGACATCTATCATCACATAGATAGATTTTAACACCATTAGTTTTCTCATGATAAGTTTCAAACCAATATCTACGACATGTCATATGAATAGAAGCACCTGGATCTATGAACCGTGCATTGCAATCATTTGTTTATATTGATAAAGATGCATCTAAAATAAATAACTCGATATTTTTTAGATCACCACTTACAATTGTTTCTCTATCAACAAAATTTCGAACATATATTCTATATTTGGACTCACAAAACTTATTTTTCCTATATTCCTTAGCATAGTGTCCTAACTTAACACAATAGTAACATGACTTATTCTTCATCACAGTTGTATCTGTCACCAAACTTGTATTTTCCCTTGGTGATATCCTGCCTTGATGCAATTTTACATTAGACTTGCCTCCAACATTCCTTTCCATGGATTTCCTTTGTTTGGATTTTTGGCTTTGGCCATCAACGTCAAATCTGAACTCCAAAACTTGTTATTAAGATTCTTCCTCTCCTACTCTTCTTGCAATAGGATACCTATCAAATCATCAAATGAAGGTGATTTCTCTCTTGCTTCAAGACTGGCGATAAATATATGATATTCAACGTAAAAGTAACCAAATTAGTGCTTGATATCATCTCACCAATATCACCCAGTTTATCCTTCAGTTCTTTAATTCTAGATAGAAAATTACTGATATTTTTGTTTTCTTCCATTTTTATTAAGAGAAGCTTTCTTTTTAAAAACAATACCTTATTTTGTATTGACCATCTCATATAGACCTTTTAATACCTCCCATGTTTCTTGGGACCTTTTGCACTCCCTTATATGGGGAATGATGTTATCTTTTACGAACATTCTTAAGAGAACCATTGCCTTTTTTTCTCTTATCTCCAAATATTGAACTGAGGTTGTCAGTGTCGTTGGCTTAGCTTCATCTCCACATGCAATTGACCAAACATTGTACCATTTCATTAAGGTATGCAACTTAAATTTCCAATATACATAAATTTTCCCGTCTAATTTAGTTGATTCATTTAAATAGGAATCCGTCAAAGTATTTGACATCTTTGGGAAGCACAATACCAACAATATTCAATACCAATCAACCAACAATTATCTTAAAAAAATGACCGAGTTACCTTCAATGGCTTCACTTTCTGATAGATTACTTTTAATTTGATGCATGTATTATCCCTTTTGCAGCTCAAACCTTCACTTCTTTGTCGGATGGTGGTTGTTGCATGTTATGACCCAAGTGGGGCATATATAGGGTTAAATGTATATGATATGACCCCAAGGAGGGGGCATATATATGGTCAAATGTACATGTAATGTATAAATATATATGTAATAGGGTCAACCTAATAGTAAAGGGGCCTCATATGTAGGTGTGAATAGGTATGTATATAGATCATGTATTCATTATTGGAGACGTGTGAAATGTGATGTATAAATGTATTTGGTTATTTGGAGGAGGTTCTCCTATTCTTTAAGGAGTTATTGTGTAACTCATCTCTATTATTTATATTGGAGTTGTGCTCCATGCTCACATTCTATACATGGTGTGTACTTTTGTTCTGTTATGATATTTTAAGCATTTGGAACATAACATTTGGAATCAAATCATCGATCCTAGGGTTTTGATTCTTCAAGAAAGTCATCTAGGAATTTTTGCTATAACTTCTTTTTTGTGCCACTTCAGACAACAAAACTTGGAGGTTATTTAGAAGACACAGCGAGGCACTTTGTTATAAATTTTAGGTTCTCAACAATGATACCTTTGGAGATATACCGTGTGGAAGATAGGGTTCTTGACTAATCCTATTACTATTCTCAAACATGTGTTTCGAGTAAAAGCATCATATCTTCTTCATTGAGGATCCAAATTCAGTGCGACTATTTGCATTTGAAATAGGAAATTACGTAGTATTTCAGGTACAAATTTTAGAATCGAGTATCAAATATTGGACACATGGAATTATGTACAAGTTCACTCTCCAAAACAATCCAAATATAAGCAAGGTTTGGGAAAGTTACCATAACTTTAACTTGGAACATAAAATTTTGGTCATATCCATGGAATTACACAAAATACATATCGGAGTACTACATGCCAAAATGTCAAACTTAGAATGACTGAAATTTCAGAAATACATCAGAAGAAAGGTCATCCAGGAGGACAAACTCCAAATCAGGGTTTCAAAGGTATGTTTACTTAAATCTATCATAAATTTTGATTGGGATGTCTGATTGACATGATTCAAAAGACACTGGAAGAGAAAACATATAATATTATATGGGAGAAAGGATTATAACTATTTTGGATCATTATTCATGATATATTAAGTTTGTAAGTTGAGGTTTGGGTTAGACCTCAATTAAGAATCAATGGAAATACCTTACTTTAGTGGAAATGAAGACGAAGATGAAATCAATCCTATGGAATGGTTGAGAATCGTAAAGAAATATGGAATAAATGATTTAATGGAAAAACTTTGTTTGTTTGGTGAAGCTTGTAAATGGTGGATGAGTATTGATCATGATACTAGACTGAACATCACAATGAGAAAATTTTGAAGAACTCTTCTCAAATAAATGGATTAGAGACACAAAAAGGGAGGAGATGTATACAATTCAAGAGGAGTTAAATGAATCAGAAGAAAATGTCTCTAAATTTCAAAATGATAATGAGGAGCTAGGGAAGTATATTACAAATAAAAACGATGAGTTCGTCAATATGAAATCCCTTAATGAATCACTCATTAAGGAGGTTAAGAACCTAAAGCAAGAAGAGATTAGCAAAGAAAAGTGGGAAAATGATGATTCAAACGAAGAATTGAAAAAATAAAGATGAAGAGGTATGTAGATTATGAAGCCATAATAAAAAACTATTGGATGAGGTTAAGAGATTGGAAGAAGAAAAGAAGAATTATCAAAATCAAGAAGAAATAAAGATCTTGGATGGAGAATCTACCAAATGACTTGAAGAGGAAATTTGCAAGAAGCTTGAGGAATCCCTAAATGCTGATGAGGTAAAATCAGAAATGCAATCCATAATTGAAAAAGGAAAAAGAAGACAATATCCAAGAAGGTCACCAAAAGATACTTGAAGAAGTTGAACTTCATCTAGAGGATGTACATGTCAAATATGATGGTATTATATCCAAGGCTAGAGTAATCAAGGACCAAGCAAAGTGAATAGAGGATTCCATTGTCTATGAAAAGAAGATAGATGAAATGGGTGTGCAAAATGAAGAAAACTGTCAAATGTGAAACCATTTAGACACCCTCATTATCATGAAATATTTCAAGGAACACAAAAATATCAATATCAACATTATAAAGGAAGAATATGGAATACTCATCAATATTCATGGAATATGAAATCACAAAACCATTATTCAACAAGATATTATCATAGACCAACATATACTACAAATTGGAGAAGTTTCAACAACAATACATGGAATCAAGGGAAAGAAAATTATGCAACAACTAGCCAACAAGGATTRCGACCGAAAATAATTGATTTTGAATGGATGGATCATCATCAATGGAAAGAAGAAAGAAGGAACATAAGAAAATCATATTACTTGGTTTCATCACATGCGAAGCCTTAAATTGCAAAGCTTTAAGGACAAATCTTTTTGAAGGAGGGTATTAAGTTATGACTCAAGGGGGGCATATATAGGGTTAAATGTACATGATGTGATCCCAAGGAGGGGCATATATGGGGCTAAATGTACATGTAATGTGTAAATATATATGTAATAGGGGCGGCCTAATAGTAAAGGGGCCTCATGTGTAGGTGTGAATATGTATATATAGAGATCATGTATTCATTATTGGAGACATGTGAATTGTGATGTAAAAATGTATTTGGTTATTTTGGGGAGGTTCTCCTATTCTTTAAGGAGTTATTGTGTAACTCATCTCTATTATCTATATTGGAGTTGTGCTCCACGCTCACATTCTATACATGGTGTCTAATTTTGTTCTGTTATGATGTTTTAAGCATTTGGAACATACCATTACATGAGTGGGAGAATGTGTTTCTTCTTACAAGTTATTTATCATAGTGGGTAGTGGCTTTAAAAAAGCGGGTTGATTCGTTCTCCTTTAACAATAACACCTCTCTTGTGGCCCTTCTCAAACCGTGTGTAGATCGTCGCCATCGAATGCAACTCCTCTTAAGGAACCTAGATAGAATCTTCTACCATTGTGTTATTCAGCAGAGAGGTTCTCGATACATGGTCTTTTGCTAACAAACAAAGAAAGAAAAACAATGCACAACAGTCTCATGCACAAGGTGAGACTAATCTGTCTCACTACCACCTTGAATTGATCATGAAAATGCATACATATATAAGATGAAAAACGAGTACATCTCACTCCTACAATGGATTTGACATAACTAGCAATCTTGATTGTGTAACTACCAACATAAAAACTCGTTAATAATTCATTTCTACTATTATTTATGTCATTTATATGTCTTGAAAATGTTTTCTTAAATATAAATTCTTCAAATGTAAAATAAAAGGCATATATATATATATATATATATAGAGAGAGAGAGAGAGAGAGAGAGAGAGAGAGAGAGAGAGCTCAATTGGTCTAGAGCTAGACATGAGTTTTTCATGCTTGTTATTGGTCAGGAGTTTGACTTTCCTAATTCCTTCAAGGCGAGGCACCATACTCAGGGCCTACAGTTTTACTCAGCTCACCATCTATGGAACATGGGGAAGTATTCAGAGGGTTTTCCGTGAGTACATTTCCTTGGGAAACACACACACACATATACATGTGTGTGTGTGTGTGTGTGTGTGTGTGTGTGTGTGTGTGTGTGTCTGTGTGTGTGTGTGAGAGAGAGAGAGAGAGAGAGAGAGAAGGTATACCCTCATTGAAGGGGTCAAACTTAGCATGACCAAAGGCCTATGGTGGATGGGGGCTCAAAAATATTTATTTATTTGCTCAGGCATTAGGTGTTAAGGCTTTGTGGAGAATGGTCATAAATGATGGTATGTGGGTGAAGTTAATGAAGAGTAAGTATATGCAGGAGCATATGGTTGAAGAATGGATAAGGTCTTATCCTACTTCGGTGAAGGGAGCATCCAATGTATGGAAGTATTTAATAAAAGAATTCCCTATATTAGGAAAATGGGTTGCATGGAATGTAGGCAATGAAGAGAAAGTACAAGTAGGACATGACCCGTGGATAGGTTGTGTTGGAAATTACAAGCTCTCGAAGGAAATGAAAAGAGTACTTCAACACCAAGGGGTATCTAAGCTTAGGGATATCACTTTGTTGGGGGATGGGAGTAATTGGATTCAATTGTGGAAGTCTGCGACTGACTTGAATCTTTTGGAAGCTCTGGTGGGGGAATGGAACCATTATATACACCTTCTTTCTCACAATTCCATTCAAATTTTAGAAAGGGAGGATGAAATGCTTTGTTCTAGGAATCAAGTTGCAGGTCAGCTCACGACTAAACATGGTTATGACGCATAAATCCAAGTCCCATTGGAAGAATACTTTACATGGTGGTGGCCTCATAAATGGAAACTGGAATTCCCTCTTAAGACAAATATTTTCACTTTCTTAGCTCTTTCCAATAAAATCTTGATATGGGACAATGGTCTTAAACTAAATTGGAAAGGGCCTAGTAGATGTGTTCTTTGCAAAATTGAAGAAGAAACTAATTGCAAATTTAAATTATTTGGGATAGTGGACAAGCACATATTTAGTACAATGTTTTGAGGTGTGGCACTCAGACTCGACGGTGAGCTATTTTAAAGCACTTCCATGCTTTGTGATATGGGGATTGTGGGTAACCAGAAATAAAATGATTTTCGAAGAAAAGTCCTTGGAAGTTTCTATCGTGGTGCACAAAATGTGAAAGCTCTTTAAATAATGTAGCAAAAGAACAAAGAGACCCTCTCACAAAGTGTTTAAGGAGCCTATAATTAATCGATATTATKCTTGGGGTTTCTTCGATGGGGCTTGTCAAGGAACCTCGAGTTCATGTGGAGAAGGTGCCAAATTATATCTCATCCATCATCATCACTTCTTACTCAAATACGAAGCGGGTAGAGGAACAAATAACAAAGATGAAGTTTGTGCCCTGTGGATTCTTCTCAGGTTTGCATTATCAAAAGGTATAACAAAGCTTCAAATATATGGTGATTCTAAACTACTTATAGATTGGTGTAATAATCAACGCACAATCTCAAATATTGTTCTTGTTCCTTTACTTGAAAGAATTGTAGAAGCTAGATCACATTTCCAATATATTTCTTTTAAGTATGTGTATAGAGAATTTAATATCGAGGCAGAAACACTATCAAAGGAAGCTATAGTGTTGGAGGAAGGTTGCTTAGTTAGACAGGAACACTCTGAAAATTTGTTATTTCTAGTTGTTCATCAGCTTATACTTTGAATTTTGTGTATGTCTGGTTGAGTTAATGATTAACATCTAAAGACTTGTTTCTTTTAGGGGTCTATTTTGATTCAGTTTGAGTCTAAAGACTGTAATGATCGGACATGAACTACTGAAAAATAAGGGATCATAATAGAGCAACAAAACTCAACAATGCATATTTTGATTTCTTTTTTGAGATAACAAATA
>SNQJ01S0046562.1:25801-37422 GCA_010110895.2 Picea sitchensis
TAATGTTTGTAATTTTGTATTAATAAAACTATATTTTTATTGTAAAAATGGATTTTATATCCTTAAATATTTTAAATATATATAGATCATGTAATGTTAACGTTTGAAATTTGTAATTTTATCTATTTAAAATGATTTTATTAAATATTAAGATATTTTTTTTATTATTTTAAATAATTAAAAAAATTTAAAATAATTAAATTACTTCTTTTAATTAAATAAAATGATATGAATAACTAAAAAACTTAGTTAAAACTTAAGGATGCGTCTGTAAGGGTGACCGATTGACAAGTGTCGTGTAAATGGAAGGAAACATGTAAAGGAGGTCTCAAGTTCAATTCTCACCCCGATTTACTTGTGCTCCATGCTTGCGGGTTGTGTGGCGCAAAAAAAAACAAAAAAACTTAAGGATGCAATAATAATAATAATCTATTTTTAAGGTCACGGTCAAGCAATAGGGGATATGAGCTCTCTTCTCTTAATTTAATTCCTTTAACTTTTGACTTGAAAACCACCAAGTCCACGAGCACTAATATTATATGGTGTCATATAATTTTGTAGCAAAATTCCATTAAGTTGTCGAAATCCTACGATACGAAAAGTTAGAATTCTCATTGATTTGAAAATCTATAGTTTTTGACAATATGGATCGATTCAAAATTAGGCAAAACCCTAAGATTATTATTCCACAATACATGAAACTTGGATCATAGAAAAACTCTACCCATACATGAAATTTGTATTGAATTTTTATTAGAATTTTTTTACCATAAAGAAGACATAAAAAAGATTGATTCGCTACAAGATTAACTTACTCCATATTATACTAGCTTCCTTTATGTATCTAGATTTTATTGTCAAACATTAAAGATAAAGAAAAAAAACTCCTCAAAATAATCTCTCTCTTTAAAAATGTGAATGCATAACCCTTCTTCCATCACCCTTTTCTTTTTTTATTCACTTCAAAATCCTCATGTGCACTCTTTTCCATAAATAAAATAATTAAAAATAACCATTTCCTTTTTCAAAGAATTTTTCTTTAATACAAGTAGCTAAATATGTACATAATTTCCTCCTTATTAGACTTGCACATAATTTATTTAATTAATAATTAATTACTAAATATTATTTTGGTTGTCACTTTTCAACCATTCGCTTATTTATTTAATATTTATTATCTAGATAAACATAATTCCATTCTTTAATATTTATTATCTAGATAAACATAATTCCATTCTTTATCATAAACTCATTATCTAGATAAACATAATTCCATTCTTTATCATAAACTCATTATACAAAAATACACTTTTTAATATAATAATATTAGTGTGCAAAAGGTAGGGTGTGCACATGTAACTGTCATGTGTAGTACCCACATGTACACTAGTACATGAGTAATAAATACCTCTAAATACACATATATTTTGTAATGCAAGATGAAAACATGAGTTACTTGAGCTCAAAACATCAATCACACAATTAAAACACAAGTGAATGTCATCACACCTGTATGATAGTTCATGTTTTTTTAATTCATGAATACATGTGCACACAAAGTAAATACAATTAGGTAACCGTTTAAATTCATACATAATCCACCACCACTTTCTCCATACTTCATCATTCATGATCACCAAAAATTAACCCTTTGTGCTCAAATGGTCTCTACTTGTCACAATATGGGTTCATCAACTACTACTGAGACTAGTCATATATCAATCGACATGGGATACACATAATGGCTCATCCCACAAGAGAATGTAACAGGTGTAGCAAGTCATTATCACAACTCTAGGGAAGTCCAAGTAAAACTCTAGCCATCTTCCCAACTTCCAAGAAATTGAGTGACTTCACAACCCCTGTCATCTCAAAATGTAGGGCTCAGGTTTCAAGCATTTGAAAATCTCTACAACTTCAAGCATCTTGAATGGCTCTACATCCTTAGGCATCACATAAGTCCAAAGTAGCTAGTATAGAACCAATGCGTATGTTATATCATGTCCCCAATTCATATTGTGTTATAATGAGATCCATCATGGATATGGGCTCCCACAAGAATTGTTATTGAATTAACCTTCTGACCTTGTAAAGAGGTTATTCAGTCAAGCTCTCGCTCACATCACACCATCAAAACATTAGATCATCACATATATCAAATCATAATCATCTCATGACCAATAATATATTTAACATTAATTACATGTTATAAGTCAATAATATATTTAACATTAATTACATGTTATAAGTCAATAATATATTTAACATTAATTGCATGTTATAAGTCAATAATATATTTAACATTAATTACATGTTATAAGTCAATGTGAAATTTTTCATTACGTTTTCAAATCATCATCATCTTATAATCAATAATATAAATAACACAAATTATCATCTTATAATCAATAATATAAATAACACAAATCACATGCTATAAATAAAAATGAAAATGTTAAATCATACATGTGAAAATATCATGATTCCTTCATAATAACATTTATAAACAAAAGTGAAAATGTTAAATCATACATGTGAAAATATCATGATTCCTTCCTAATAACATTGTTGTGTTCATATAAGTCACATAAAAGTTATTATTCCTAAACTTTAAAACATTTCATCATCTCAGGCATTATTCATCTATATATATCCACAAATATTCAAAATAAGTATATATTCATAAATATAATCAAAACCAATCATACCATCTCATAAGATATCTCAAATAAAAGCAATGCCATGGACCATGGAAAAACATAATATTTAACTATGTGAATGTTGAGAAGTCCAAATGGATAACATCTATTCGAAAGATACTTGTAAAGATTTTTTAAAATTATATACGGGGATTCCATTAAAATCAGGGAGAATTTTTAAACATCTTAGACTCCTATATCACTTATATCACCTACACTCATACATCACCATCACCATCGTGAGACTTTTTCGTACAAAGAATTAAGATATATGTGTCTTAGGGCTACACTTGTTAGAATTATAATATAAGCATTGTGATGTACATAAATAATATACAGGAAACCCACAACACATGATATACACGCACCTTGATATTGACTAATTCACAATAGTACTACACATGACTTAATTTCGTTATGACTTGATGATCAAAATGAGATTTAGACAACCCATGTGTTAAGAGTGTGAAATAAATTTAAGTGGACTTTGCAATCAACATAGGAAAATTCTCGAACTTTAACATTAAATGATTTATAATGTAATTCAATGAAATCATTATCATAAGTATATATATACTAGTATTTTTTTTTTTAATTTTTAATCAAGAAAATTGATAGACTCGTCCATTGTTATCGAGGAGACTCAAAGTTTAGTCGAAGAGATTGTCTCTATACATCTGGACTAGCGCAAACACACCCACAAACCATGTTAAGTAAGTAAGCCAAGTTTTAAACCTAGGCAAGGCCCCTATAATGGAAGACCACATATTCTGGAACGAGATGTCCATCGTTCGACCTAGCACGATGGATTACATTCTCTTAAATTCAACTTAAAGACATTTAAAAAAAAAGTGGCATAATAAAACACCCTCAAAGAYCATAAGTCAATCACTAAAGATGTCGTTGAGTAATTATATATAAATTTAATCAAGTAAATATTACAGTCTAATATTTCACTTTTTTTTCCAGATGGAAGTTAACCCGCTGGGAAYCCACCCCGATACTTCCCCACATAGTGGATGATATGGGGGTGGAAAGCAGCAGYCCGAGGRACTCGTAGYGAGGCTAGAACTCGTRACCTCTCCCCAACCTRRRAGAGTGTGCGCAGTCTAATATTTCACTTAATATTCACTTGGGAAAGATGTGGACTAAGAATGAATAAATAAACTTTACAATAAAATATCCTTTTAGTATTTATTTCAGGTGGGATATATAATTACGAGCAATGTGATCGTCAAAAAATGATAATGGCGATGAACAAGGAGAGCATGTTGAAGACTTGAGAGTTATCCGAGATCAATAAGAGCGCTCCAAACAAGAAAAGTAAGAGATTCACTGAAATTGAGTAATCTAAGAAAAATGTTATAAAGGTAAGAGTATCTATTATCAATAAGAGCACTCCAAGCAAGAAAACTAAAAGACTTAATCAAGTAATTTTAGAGTAAAAGGGTCAAATGCTTAATAAGTATTTTAAACGTCATAGGCAATAAAACAAACTTCCCTTCAACAATTTGTTTCCTATAATGTACACATGCAAAAAAAAGAAGCAATAAACATAATATATCATAAATAAAAAATCAAGAAGAGACATTTTAATGTTCAATAAATCATATCAAGAAATCATATACCATGAGAACTAAACAAATTATAAAATTAAAAAAAAAAAAACTAGAATATATCATGTCCTTAAACAAAATTTCAAATTTCATCACTAATTCAATCATAAATATTTTTAATGGTGGTTTAAACAAAATTTCAAATTTCATCACTAATTCAACCATAAATATTCTTAATGGTGGCTTAAACAAAATTTCAAATTTCATCACTAATCCAACCATAAATATTCTTAATGGCGGCTATTGATCAAAGATTATGACATTTACACCTTTTAACTATTTATCTAAGAGAAATGCTATGATCATAGTAATAAGTGTGATGATAAGATTGTTTATACTTTGATGGAGAGTTAGAATGCCTCATATCACAATGATGATGATGTTTGATATGGCTAAGATGTAGATGGTGAAGGTTTTTGTTCTTATTGATACCATTTTGTGACGTCCCCAACCACCAACAGGTAGGGCAATGCCACTTCTCGGATGTTTCACTTAGCTCTGATACCATTTTGTGAATTCATAAGCATGCATATCTAACACAATTAACAGTTACAACGTTATGTTCATGCCACTTATTCATGCAGAAATAATCATTAAAACATATCGACAATATATGCATACACACAACATATTCTAACCATACATAGATTAATGTGAAAATAACAGTAAGCCTACACACACAACATAACTGATATATCCAGGCCTTACTCATCAAGTTATAATACATGTACAATTACACAACATACAATTAAAATAGATTTGGTACTTAGCTTTCAATAAATGACCACCTAACTACATGTAGACCTTCCACAAACCTCCCAACTTTAGACCACGTTGATCATCATGCTCAGCAGTGGGTCACCCCCGAGCTGGGACTAAACTCCACCGGACAAGGGATTCCTAGGCTAGGCAAGGACAACATGAAGGTCACACAGATCAACATGAAGGATTTTCTCCCAGGGTCAGCTCACACTAACAGCCTACAACCTCTCATTCCCCACATGCATGTCCCACCCCAGGAAGTGTGCCCCTTCTTTGCTCAACAGTCCTTCGACTGCCCCAATTCCCTTCCAGGGCTTCAACAACAGGTCAAACATGAATTCTCTGAGCACTATAGATGCAATTGACTGTTGGGATCCCTTTGGAAAAACACTTCCCCAACAACCTCTCTCACCTGGAGAGAGTTGCTTATAGGCATGACAACCTTCTTCTTCAGTCCACGGGCCTGACAACCTGCCTCTTCAAACCACATGCCTAACAACCTGCTTCTTCAGCCCATCTTGTAAGTCAACTCCAGTAAGTGTGATGGAAACAACAAGGCTCGATATAGCTCAGGTGATGGCAGAAACAACAACCGTTAAGGCATAACACGACTCAGGCAAGGTACAGGTGCGAGCATGAATCCTTAGATGAATCGGGAAGGGTGACATAATTCCAGAGCATCGTAAGGGTCGTGAGGAAACTCGAAATTGGTCCCAACACAAGGATGGAGAGCAACGCTAGAATGGGAAGTGAATCCCCAACGAGTTGGCTTTCCCAGTTATAAATTGCATGCACCTAGGTTGACACATGTCTTCCTGAAGCCACATGAGTTCCACTTAGCACTCGTTCTCCTTTTTCCTAGGAACTTAGGACAACATGGCTTATGTCAACCATAGCCTTTGGGAAATAATAATAAAATATTATTCCTTTAGAGTTAATCCCTCTAGCTTAGCCCCTAGGCCTAGAAACTTAGCCCCCTCCCTTACCCTACCTAGTGGAGCTTAGTCCCCCATAACTCTTTCTTCGGGGTCAGTCTACATGAAACAATGTAATTTTATTAATGATATGTGCATTTACATATGAAAAAATCAGGCTCATGGCCTTAAAAATCTAGGCTCTCTGAACTAATAAACACGTAAGTCTCAGCTTATAAACACTTGGCTCACCAACCTATAAACATAATTACAATTCAATAGGGGCTCGGCCTTCGGGTGTTACAATCCCCTCCCCTTATTTTTTCACTGTCCTCAGTGCAACTTACTTACACAACAACAACAAGATTTCAAAAATCTTGAAAAAGATGTGGGTACTATGCCCGCATAGCATCTTCATTCTCCCATGTTGCGTCCTCAAGACCGTACCAGGTCCACTTGACTTTTACAAGCCCTATGGCTCGATTCTGGAATTGCTTTTTTTTCCGGTCCAGTATACGCACCAAATGCACCTGAAAAGTGCTTTCCTACTCCACTGAAAAGAAAGTAGCTCTGGAATCGAGCCATAGGGCTTGTAAAAGTTCATTGGACCTAGTACGGTCCTAAGGAAACAACATGGGAGCATGAAGATGCTATGCGGGTAGAGTACTCGCATCTTTTTGAAGATTTTGGAAATCTTGTTGTTGTTGTGTAAGTAAGTTGCACTGAGGACAGTGCACAAATAAGGGGAGGGGATTGTAACACCCCAAGGCCAAGCCCCTGTTGAATTGTAATTATGTTTATAGGTTGGTGATCCAAGTGTGTATAAGTTGAGACTTACATGTTTATTAGGCTAGAGAGCCTAGATGCTTAAGGCCATGAGCCTGATTTTTGTATATGTAAATGCACATATCATTAATAAAATTACACTGCTGCGTGTAGACTGACCACAAATAAAGAGTTATGGGGTACTAAGCTCCACTAGGTAGGGTAAGGGAGGGGGCTAAGTGTCTAGGGAGCTAAGTTTCTAGTCCTAGGGGCTAAGCTAGAGGGATTACCTCTAAGGGAATAATATTTTATTATTATTTCCCAAAGGCTATGGTTGACATAAGCCGTGTTGTCCTAAGTTCCTGGAAAAAAGGGGAACAAGTGCTAAGTGGAACTCAAAGGCCAAGGAAACCACTTATTCAATGTTGGGGTTGTAAAGGTGATCACATGTTTAGAGATTGTCCTCACAAAAGTGACAAAGAGAGAGTTGTTCACAATGTTCAACGAGCTGAAATAGTGGGGAACATGGGCATAAATGTACCAAGGATCTATGTAGCCTTGGACAACAAGCAAGCAGAGTATCAATCACATATGATTGAAGTGAAAGGTATGATCAACAACCAAACCATTACTATTTTAATTGATTCAGGAGCTAGTCATAGTTATATAGATCCTAAGATGGTGGGAGTTTTCACTTGCCAAGAAGCAAGCATGAAAAATATTGGTTGCTCCAGCTGGCTACTAGAGCATCTAGAATGAACACAAGGGCAGATTAGAACATCTTACCTTTAGGATCTTATGAATGCCTAATTGGTATGGATTGTTTATACCAACACCATTCCATCTTAGACTGTCGTAACAAGGCATTCACTTGCCTAGATGAGGAAGGAAATCAGAGAACAATCCAAGGAATTCCCAGGGCAGTTACTGTCCAGGAAATCTCAACAATGTAGTTGAAGAAGTGTTACATGAAGGGCTGTAAAATATTTGCAGCCCATATGGAGGAAGCATCTAAGGATAAGGTGCCAAATTTGGAGTATCATGCAGTCCTAGAATATTTTGATGATGTGTTGAAGGAGGTACCAAGACTACCTCCAAAGAGAGATATCGATTTCTCTATTAATTTGATGCTTGGAGCAACTCCAGTATCAAAGACTCCTTACAGATGAGTACACCCAAATTGAAGAAGTTGCAAATGCATCTTGAAGAAATTATGAAGAAGGGTTATATATGCCCAAGTGTGTCACCTTGGGGTTCCCCAGTCTTGTTTGGGAAGAAGAAAGACGGGGCATTAAGATTGTGCATTGATTTTAGACAATTGAATAAAGTGACTGTAAAGAACAAGTATCCTCTGCCAAGGATTGATGATCTCTTTGATCAATTGAAGGACACAAAGATATTTTCCAAGATAGATCTCAGGTCAAGATACCATTAGGTAAGGATTAAAGAGGAAGATATCAACAAGACCGCCTTCAGGACAAGGTATGGTCATTATGAGTTCACAATGGTTCCATTTGGGTTGTCAAATGCACCAGTTGTTTTCATGTGCTTATTGAATGGTGTTTTCTGGGAATATTTAGACAAGTTTGTCATTGTTTTTCTGGATGACATTCTTGTATATTCCAAGTCGGAAGAAGAGCATGAGTATCATTTGAGGATGGTGGTGCAAGTGCTAAGAGAACATCAACTGTATGCCAAATTGAGCAAGTGTTCATTTTATCAAAATAGAATTCACTACCTGGGGCATATCATTTCAAAGGATGGGATAGTAGTGGACTTTGAAAAGATAGAAGCCATTAGAGAATGGTTAGTGCTAAAGAATGTGACAAAAGTCATATCCTTCATGGGTCTAGCTGGCTATTACAGAAGGTTCATTGAAAGGTTTTCAAAAATAGCTCACCCCATTACTTCCTTGCATAGGAAGGGAAGAAATTTCAATGGACAGAAGAATGTGAAAAGAGTTTCCAGCAATTGAAGTAGTTGTTAACCAGTGCTCCAATTCTGAGGATCGCAGATCCAAATGAAGACTTAATTATATGCATATATGCATGTAAAGAAGGACTGGGTGGAGTCCTCAGTCAAAATGGGTTTGTTGTATGTTATGAATCAAGGAAGTTGAAAGAGCATGAAAGGCTCTATGCCACTCATGATTTGGAATTGGAAACCATAGTGCACGCTTTGAAGAAGTGGAGGCACTACCTCAAGGGAAATAAGTTTGAGCTAAGGACAAACCATAACAGTCTGAAATATTTGTTTGATCAACCTACTTTGAATGTTAGGAAGAGTAGATGGTTGGAATTCCTTTGTGAGTATGACTTTGATATCGAGCATATCAAAGGAAAGGAGAGTGGCTAAAACAATCAACAGGAGAGTGCATCAACTGCATGCTACAACCATTAGCATGTATCAGACGGATCTTAAGGGCAGAATTTCTGAAGCTGCAAAAGTAGATTTGCAGTACATGGAATTGGTAACAAAATTGCAGCAAGGTAAAATGCAACAGAAAACTGAAGATTATGAATTGGGAATTGATGGAATCCTTCTGTACATAAATAAAGTCTATCTACCCAACTCTTTTGAATTGAGGAGTGCAGTTTTAAAATAAATGCATAATGTGCCTTATGCAGGACACCCAAGATATAAGAAAACAATCTTGGCTGTCAAAAGCCAATATTATTGGCCAGGCATGAAGAGGGAGATTGTTGATTTTATAGCCAAATGCTTGGAATGTCAAAAGGTAAAGGCTGAGCATAGACACCCAGTTGGTTTACTACAACCATTACCCATTCCTGAGTGGAAATGGGAAGTGGTAACAATGGATTTCATCATGGGATTGCCCAGAACGAGCAAACAACATGATGCAATCATGGTAGTGGTGGACAAGCTTACTAAAGCTGCCCATTTCATTCCTATGAAGACTACTCATAAAGAAACTAATGTTGTTGATATTTATATGAAGGAAGTAGCACGTTTTCATGGTGTACTATTGGCCCTTGAACAAGTTTTGGAGAACCTTGGTCATGTTTGACCAATTTTGGGACTTCGGCAGGCTGGTCGAAGACAGAGTGTCCAGGCGAAGCGGAGATCATAGGATCTCGCCCCCTTTTGCGAGATTCTTTGGGTGTTAGGGTTTATGTAACGATTATGGGATGTCGGCCCATGGGTTTTACCCATGTTTAGGCCCCTATTGTAATGTATAAATAAGTAGCTAGGCGATGTAAGAAAGAGACCTAATAGGCCGATGGCTAAGTGCTAGAGTAATATAGAAGTAAGATTTGTGCACAATGAGTGTTGAGAACTTGCAGAGCTAAGTGAAAGTGATTGTAAGAAGGCTCTGTATTGTGCCAAGGTCAAGGAAGGAGGATTTGGCGAGGTGCGCACAGATCTACTATCCTATGCGGAGTTGGCCTTGTGGCTCTGTGCATGTAAGAAGATTGGAAGAATATAATAAAGAAGAAGAAGAGTTGGTGGACGTAGACCCATGTTGGGGGTGAACCACATATATCCTGTGTTATGTGCTTTGTGCTATATTATTCTTGTATTTTCTTAGTGTTGTAACCTTTATGTATGTTAGATGCATCTGATGTAGTATCTTAGTGATTAATAATGTGAATGAATGCTAGATCATCTTTGATGCTATGTGTTGAATGGTTAGATGTGCTTAGATCTTGATTAATATTGTGTTGTTTTGTAATTAGGGTTTTAACCTGCGATGTGAATAAGGTTTAAAGACTGATGAATGTTAATTGCTAAGTGATTTGTTGAGTGTTGTAATCATAGATTTGTGTCCCAGCTATGTTGCAGAGACCTGAGTCCTGCAACCCCCTCTGCCTTTACCCCGGGTGAGACTTCATCTGCTTCATAGGTGTTGTCAAAAGGGTCGATAGTTAGGGTTTTTTTGGTTCATTGTTGAAGCATTGAACCTTGGGTCTTCCCTTGTGCCAAAAAATGGTTCCGTTGTCCGGACTTGAAACTGTGATTGCTGGGAACTGAAGAAAAGAGAAAGCTTTGTGTGTAGATTTGTTGCTATAGTGCGCAATACTCTACTTGACTTGTGAATCTCTATGCCAAGAAGGGAATTGGATCTGAAGAAAAGAGGTAAGATATTAAATCTTTTTTCTCTGATAAAGGTAAGATAAGTGGAAATTTTTGTTTCGAAAGAATGGATCTAGGTATGCTTGATAGATTTTGTCCTAGTCTGATAACTAGGGCACATCTAGAATAAAGAAGATTGGATATGAATAGATCTGATAGAAATAGTGAAATATATGTTATTCCTATGCATAGAAAGAATTTTTGGACTAACAAGTGGATGCAGGATCCTAGAAAAAAATTCTTGCAGGTTCATCACTGTGATCCCAGTGCACAGTACAAGAAAGGTTGGGGATCATTTAAAAGAAAGAGAGGCTTGACTATTTGTTATAGTTGCAGAAGACCATGACATATTGCTAAGGAATGCCCTGGTAGAGGCCCTATTTGTCTTTGTTGTAAATTCGTTGGCCATGAAGTTTTTCACTGCCCTAGAATGATTTCTAAAGTTGACAAGATAAATATGAGACAAGAAAACCATGAGGAAGGTCAAGTGCCTAAGAATATGCTCGAACACCAGGAAGAATTAGAGACTATATTATTGTAGATGAAAGAAACATTGAATGACCACAGAGACATCAATGTACCATAGATCTTAAAAGAGAAGGAGTGCATAGAAACACGAAGAGGAGACTTCGATATAGATTGTTTTCTGGATAAGGAAACACAGGTGAACATTATGACAAAAAGTACTTGGGAAATTTTGGGAAAGCCTACTATGGTTCCTTCATTGGGAGGAATATGATTGTTTAAAGGAAAGATGATAACCCTATGTG